>VXAD01004426.1:249617-264098 GCA_013399195.1 Dicrurus megarhynchus | reverse complement strand
GAGACCTAAAGCTCTTTTTTTTTTTTTTTTTTTTTTTTTCTGTATTTAGGAGGTGCTCCATGCTCAGACTGTGCCTGCTTCAGGGGAGAAACAGGAGAGAAAAGCGAGAAGACAAGAAAAAAGATTATCTGTGGCGTTCTTGACATCAAAAATAGTAGCATCATGTATGGGGCAATTGCAGTTGTGTTTACTGGCTCCATAACAATCAGAAAAATATCTAGATTTCCAAATTTACTTCACCTGGTGTGGAGGGCTGGGAGCCCTTGGTGGAGAGAAGCCTGAGTGCAAAAGGACTCTCCAGAGATGAGCAAGTTACGGTGACCAAGTGAACCACCCCCAGCATGCCTTGCTTCCTTATGGTAATACCTTGTCCCAGTTGGCCAAATGGTTTCTATCCCACCCCCTGCCTTTCCCATAAAAAGGCCTTGAGTCTGCACCAAAATTGGGGAGTTTGTGTTCCTGGCCTCCCTTTCACAGGGACTGCTGGACAATAAAAGCTATCTCTGTGGAACTGCCATACAGAGCTCCTGTCTCTCTGTCCCCGACTTCGCATCAGGTGATTTCACCAAGAGCTGAAATCACTTGTAGCTGAGCAATCACTACATTTGCTGCAATCACTCCCTGTCCAGGTAGGCTTGCCATTGCCCCTGGAAGAGTTGTTCTTTGCAGGACGTTGTCTCTAGGAAGGTCGTGGCATACTGGTGCTGACTAGCATCAGACCCCCTGTGACAACCTGGCATCTCAAATAAAAAGATTTAAAAATAGAAGTTGTTGTGACAAAGGTAGTCCTAAGGTGGCAGGTGGAGAGGATGCAAAATACAGCCCTGGTTTTTGCTATATTCACAACACAGTGTGGTCCTCACTTAGTTTATCACCACACAGACCTCAAGCCAAAACAGCAGAAACATAAAAATCATGACATCCTGGCCATACACACACTGCTTTGAGCAAATGAAGCAAAAGAAACATCACGAATATTTATTTGGCTCTTTTTGTCATTGCTGTGCTCTAGTCATAATTTCTGTGAATAATGAAGCTTCATGCTTTCCATGATTGCCTGCATCAGCAAAAAGCTACTTGCCTAAGATTTTTACAGAAACAGAACAACAAAACTAATCCCAGCAAAATCTGCACCACAACTATTTTCATTGTTAGGGAATGTAAAACATTAGTCATTTAACCACAGTGACCGCAGTTACCAAGTGCAGGCAGCTGTTTAAAAGTCAACCTATGACAAAACAAAAAACTCATTCCCTACCCTTCAAAATGGTACAGAAATCCAGCTTTTGAGAAACAAGCAAATTCAAGAAATTTACATGGAGTAGCATCTGCATTTGTCAGGTAAATTATCTTTTTGGTTGGTTTCATACATCCTGACACTCTCCAGAAGC
This sequence comes from Dicrurus megarhynchus, assembly GCA_013399195.1. Classification (NCBI taxonomy): domain Eukaryota; kingdom Metazoa; phylum Chordata; class Aves; order Passeriformes; family Dicruridae; genus Dicrurus; species Dicrurus megarhynchus. The sequence goes on along the minus strand of VXAD01004426.1, from coordinate 262,707 downwards.
AAGGAGCTGCCATGTTTTACCAATACTTCCTGAACAAAAGGGGCTTCCAAGCCAAACCAGAGGTCATGCTGACCTCCCTAGCTAAGGCTTTTAATCCTCACGAGCTGTGTGTAGTCTGATACAACTTTGCCCTCATCAAACTGTTACCTGTTCCAAGTGTTTGCAGATGTTTTCCAGCTGTGTCAGAGGCTACCATTATGACTTTTTTGTTAATGACACTTGAATGGTTTCCTTTAAAAATAGTTCAGGCCCACTTACGATCCAGCTCTGGGGGTGAGGCAGAAGGCAGGCTCAGTGTTCCCAGCCTGCTCTGCCAGTTGTTGCCATGCAAAACAAGTGCAGCTCTCACATAGGATGAGCAGGATGTGGGAACCAAATCACTGTTTGGGCACTGGCAGCCCTTGCAAAGATACTTCCGAGCTACAGCTGGAGAGAAAAAGAGGCCACCAAATCCCTTGTTTCCAACCAGCTTATGATTCAACATTGAAGCAGCCTGTGCTGTGGGGTGCATGAGGGTACATTCCACAGGGACATAACACTGGCTGGAAACTACTCAGGAACAGAAGAAGAAAATATGCCTGTTTTCTGTTGGGAAGTGCAAGAATGTGATAGTAACTTTTCATGCAGGAGAGGTGATACATAAACCAGGTACTATAGGTACAGGCAATAGCTCATCCTATAGGGAAAGAAAGAGTGTGGGAGAAGCCCTTGTTTATTGTTGCTGGAGTGACCGTTAACAACACTGTTCTCCTCGGAGTCAATAAGCTCCATTTTTACCCATGCTGGGTGGGGACATTAATCCCAGAATTAACACAGGCTTGGGAGACCTCTCTCTGCTCCCTTGGTCAACATGTCAGACTGAGCCTGAGCTCTGCAGTGTACTGCAGATCTTAGTACTGCATTCATTGCCTGTGTCCGCAAAGATTCAGTCTTCCTTTCATTTTGTCCCATTTCCTGACATGACACACTGTGGAGAACACAACCATGGACAGGTGTTAGGGCATCCAGGAGGGGCTGTGCTGTGTGTTAGGAGTGTGTGTGAAAACACCTCAGCTCACAACAGAAACTCAGCAGCTCCAAGATGGAGTTTTTCCTTCAGTATTCTAGTTAATTATGGCTTACCTCACTTCTCCCCTCAGAAATCCCCTTTGTCCTTTCTACTACCATGCTATTAAGTGTATCATGCTCAGCACTGACAGGTGACAAATGAAGCGTAAGTTGGTTCACCACACTGACCCTTCTTGGCAGGGTTTACCCAGCTGGGACCGACCTTTTCTTGCAGGCTAAGCAAATTTCCCTTCTCTGAAATTCCGCTCAAAGGGTGCTGCTTCGTGGCAAAGAGCCAGAGTTGAAGCCACTCACTTCCCACTATGGGGTTCAAAGGAGTCCTCTCCTACCACCTCAGTTAAAATCATCAAGAAAGCAGATACAGCAGAATGTGAAGAATATTCCTTTAATAAATGAATTATAAGATTTTTTTTCCAGGAGAAAGAGCCTGAGGGGAAAATGGACAATTGCTGCAATGCCGTCCATCCCTTCAAGCAAAGGTAGCATGTCTCTCATTAAAATACTGAATTTTCTGTACAGCTGTCAGCAAGCACAAGTTTTCCAAATGAACTGGTCAGCAATAACCTGCTTTCATGACAACTTGCAAAGAAGGGAGCAGGAGGGGTGATTTGTGCCCAGTACAAAAATAAACCACAAAGACATCCCATGCAGCAGACACACAAAGCTGAGCTCTGCACATCAGAATGCTCCCCAGAGAAGGAGTCAAAGAATCAAAGCAAAGAAGCAGTGATACAAATAGCCTGACTTTTTCAAATACATCAAAGGCCAGAAAACAAGTCCCTCTCAACCTCAGGGACCAAGACAGAAAAGATCTAATAAAGAATTCAAATGCCATAATCACATAATCCAATAAGCTACAGTTAAACCAAAACACCTCTTTAGCAAACATCTGTAAATGAGACAGGAAACGCTCCAAAATGCTAGGCATGGATGGCTCCCTTCACTTCTCCCTGTTAACACATCACCTCCTGTCACCGAGACAGATCTGAAAGGTTCATTCTTGGTTTCAAATTCCCACACAGGAAAATAGGAAAAGGGAGAACAGCCAGCACAGATTGACCAGTCACTAAGAGCTGAGCAGTACAGACTGTGTGCTGGACTGACTTGCCATGGTGAAAGCTGGTTAAGATATGGATGGGAAAGATGAGAAGGGGTAGAGGTCGAGAAAGACAAAGAGAAAAAAATCATCCTCCCCAGATTGCTGCCAAGGTAAGTCACTTTCTCTATCCTCCAACAATACTCCACCCCTTGTTTTCATTTTATTCTGGATACATTTCTTCCTCTCTTTCAGTCCCACATGGTATTTTCTTCCTTGTCATCTCTGAATCTTTCCCTCTTGTATTATCTAGGACTCCATCAGTCATTCTGCCCAAGTACCTGCTTCCCCAGGTGCGTCTCTTCCATCACCTCCCTGGCAAGTCTGCCAAACAGGGAAATGGCTCACTTTGCCATTGTACAGCAGTGGCAGCTGCACTGATTATTGTGAGTCTGAGGCAGGCTGACTCTGATGCTCTCATACAGCAATCATACATGTCACAGAAAGAAGCTTTCCATTCCACACTCAGGAACAGGCATCAGTCAGGAACTTTGTCCCTCCTTTGACATGCTGAGTAGGACTATCCCCTTCCCCTTCCACGCTCAGGCATGTGGACAGGAGCAGACTTAGGGGACAATTCTGACCTCATCTGAGTAAGCAGATCCAGACTTACAAACCTTCCTTTAACAGAAAGGCCATCCATGGCCTAACCGGAGTAATCAGGAAGAACAAGTTTTGCTGACGTATGCATCCCTTAGGTATTTGCTTTTATACCAGCTCCCGAGTACAGTCAGTGAGCAGAGAGCAGTAAATCTCTGTTAAGCACAGCAGGGGATGGCAGCACCAGAAAGGGTCATTTCCTCTTGCAGAGACTAGAGCAGGCAAGTGCTGTTCAGTGGGTATAAAGGCAAAGGAAAAGGGGCCCCCGGCTCCTCTGATACACTTGTATGTACAGATGCTTCTGCAGAATCCTAATATTGTCCAGTGAATCTGTACTTAAGTAGTAGAATTAACATTTGTAAATACATCAACCTTGTACTGGAAGAATTCCACTCTTACGACTTTCCTTCCTGTGCAGCCTCCTGTCATTAGCCTCTCTTCTGTACAAGCCTGTTTTCTCTGAGTACAATATTCCTATGAGATACCTTACAAAGTGCTTTGCTGAAATCTAACTAGATGATGTCTGCTGATGGATCAAGACAGTTAAGCTTTCTTATTAAAGAAAAACATTAAATTAATTGTAGACATGAGAACAGTATAGAACTGGTGGACTCAAATATTGCTGCAGAGCCTTAGAACACAACATGTATGCTCATGCCAGCAGCAGTTTTGGACATGATGCCTCAGTTTTCACAGCAAGTGTAAAGTAGGCACCTACACAAAATTCTGGCAAGGCAGGAGAAGGAATGCTGGAGTTCAATGAAAAAGCACTTTTTCTTTTCTGTAAGTAATCATTATGGAGAGGAGCACAACTCAATGCAGCCATTACAATTCTAAGAGTGGGAATTAACTTACTGGAAAAGGTTGGGCAGTAACCCAGACACTACTCCCATGTGGAACTAGGCCAAAAAGGGTCATCAGCTCTTTTAAACTCCTTGCTTTATGCTATATGAAATCACTTTTTGTTGATGCAAAACATGACAGTACTTGCTAGGGTATTCAAGAAAAATCCATTACCTTGATGTGCCACATACACATCTCTGCAACAGAGCAGAATGTGTGAGCACACTCACACCAATCGTACAGTGAATTTCAGAAAGGGAGGTATAGCAGAAATGGGAGGGAAGTGCTGAATTGTTGTATATGATCTTTTACATGGTGAGTTATCAGTTGATTTATGTAGCAAGTCCCACAGAGTTAGTTCATGATAAATTCATGAGGCATGTGCTTTTGATCGTGCAGTGCTCTTCTCATGTCTTGCCATTTTCAGCTCCCTCTTTATCCACCTTCTGAAGACATTATTCTACCTCATGTGGTAAGCTGGTGCTATAGACAATAAGGACTAGTCTGCATTGGTTGCCTCTGCTGACATGCCACATCCTGGAAGGGAAGAGATACTTTAAGAAGTCAGAAGTCCAGGAGACAGAAGTGCAAGCAGGTTGCTTGGAGGGATTAAGTCTCTCTTAACATACTCAAGCATGTACATCCATATGAGGAATAAAGAGCTGATAGGGACCAGTTTTCCATCAGCTGGCTTTAGTCTAAGGTGCTCTGTACTGTACATGCACAAAAGCCCTCCCAGCTTCACAAGGCACTTAGTGGACAGATGACTTTCCCTGCTAAATTGGGTGAGATGAACTCTTTCAAGAAAGTGAGAAGCAGTCTGTAGATTTAAAAGGTGTATCAGCTCTTGTTTAAGCCTCAGATGTCATGAATTCTTCAGTCTACACTCACTCCCAGTTTATAATTACTCTGCATAACATGGCTACACCTGAGTAACCAGAGGCATTGCAGCCATGGAGCCCTGCACAGGTTAGCCATCAGATACCAGGTTTCCAGACTTTTGGAGAGGTTGTGCAGCCCACATACTGGTACTGTACTGCTTTGAATAGGCACCTTTCAGATCAGCATTAAATCTGACTTGGAGCACACTGGGGCATTCCCCCATTCTCAGCCTTAGATCTGCTCCCACTGAAGCCAGCAATAATCCTGGTGAACATTGCATGTGAGCCCATGGAAGCAGGGAAGATAACTCTACTCAAGCCCCATACTGCCTTATAGTTTGCAATTGCTCAGTATCCAGAAGTAATGTTCCATAGCTAGTTTTAGGGCACAAAGGCATCCTTGAGTTATTTTTATTGGGACAACTACAGAGCAGGAAGAGTCAGGATGGCATTACTACAGTGGCATGACAGTAACAGTTGCATGACAACGTGATGCAGCCCAAACCAGCATATCTACAAGTCGCAATCTGCTTCTGCACCTTGGCAAATAGTGACCTGTGGGAAGATTGCTGCTTTTCAGCACAGACAGAACTTGATGGGAAGAACAGAATTGTGGAAAGATCTTTGGCATCTGAACCAACTGCTGTGGTCTGAAGAACTGTCATGAGAGCACGTTTCAGAGTCAAAAGGCTGTGTCCACCATGGGGTAAGGAGCACTGACTTGGAGCAAGAAACCACACTGAAGCATGCATGCTTTAGTGAGAGAATACCCAGACCTGATATGTCACAGAAAGATCTATGTCTCATTTTCCCCATATGTAAGACTAAACAGCTGAGACACATAGGGGAGGAACTGCATGAGCTAAGGATTGTGTGTTAAGCTTGCACATTCTTGCTGGAAGGGATATTCCAACCAGGAGGCATTTCCTGACATCAAACACCCAGTACACCTCCATTTGGTAAAGTGAGGTCTTTTGGAGTCCAGGTACTTGGGTCTGATTTAGTGTGTATGATATAAGAACCCCTGTCCTTTTAAACATCCTCAGTAATGTGGCACTTTGGAAGACACAATAATTAGCATAATTGTCAATTCAGCCTCTAATAATGTACAATGCGCTCATTAACCCAATTAACCCCACACAGCACAACAACCATCACAAACAACACAACTGATGTGGTGATGGGGAATGGATGCTTGACAGCCCTGCCACATCCCAGCACGATGAGCTGACACTGGCAAGGGCTGAAGGCAACTCCCAGAGGCACAACCCCCACCCAGCTCAGAGGTGGGGCATGCTGCCACCTGAGCTGGTGCATCAGCCATGTGCTCAGCTCTCCTCAGCCCTGTCTCAGGGCAATAGAGGAGTTTCTCCTCCCACAAGGTTTTTCCTGGTACATTTAATTAGGGACTATGTATCAACACCCACATACGCACATCCCACTTCTTCAACCCCCCCTCTTGCCGGAAGAGTCTCAGGTGGGATTCACTCGTCTGCTTTTGCTGCTGCTTAATTCAGTCAGGCTGGTAAATAATTCAGCAAGCACTCAGCCAACAAACAAACAGGCAGGCAGCACAAATGGCCAGACATGGAGATAGAAGAATGAGAGACAGAAAGAAAAACCAAATGGGAGAGTGACAGCTTTTGCTGGAGCTCCTTTTCTACAGGCAGGACTTCAAGCTGTGCCTACTTTTTCATTCCCTGTGGTTACACTCTCATCCCATAAAGAAGTAGGAAGTTTGTCCAACTGACACTGCCATGACCTACTGACAACTCCCTGGTTGGGGCCTCACTGAGTGACCACATAGCCTTTTGATTAAAGTTTAGGAAGAGCTTCAGTGCCTTGCTTATGCTCTTCAGCTTTGAAACCCTTCAAGATGGGGACCAGCAGCTCTTGGGCTACAGCTGGCCTGTAGGAGTCTGCATCATTGACTCAAGTCTTTTTAGGCCTCTGTTTTCCCAGCTATAGAAAAAAAGGCGAAAATCCTTCCCCACTGGCATCCCAGCAGGCCCAGCAAACAGAAGCAATGCTAGGGGCTTGAGAGTCCTTCAGATGAAATGCCAAGGCTTGGCAGAACCTTTAGAATTCTCTGTCTGCATCAGTGAATATAGCAAAAGACGGTATCATCAAGCACCAAAAATATTAATTCCAGCCTTCCACAAAAACTGATAACCATAAAAAATATAACTCAATCAAAGCAAAGGTTTGGGATGATTCAAGGTAAACACCCCACTATCCTATCTATAAAAACAAACAGTAACCCAAAACATCTGGAGTAGAATTTTCTGTGATGCTTAACCTTACAATAGTAACGAAGCTTTAACGAATGATATTTTGAAAATGTTTTCTACACACATAATAAATTAGCATAAGACAACCTCATTAATACAGCTAGTTTGAGCTAGCTATGGGAGCATCCTATGAGAAAATCATTGTATGAAGCTAATAAGGAAACTTCTATGCACCACAAGTTTACTAAAACAGAATCCAAATCAGCAAGAACTATTGGGAGCCACAGTGATAACAAGACCACCCATCTCTCAAACTGCTGGGACCCCTCTAGGCCAGGACTAGTGAGGGACACAATGACAACTGGCATTTAGGGGTAGCTTGCACACAATCTGCTCATTAGGTAAATGCCCTGACTATGTGCTGACTCCTAGCTACAAGATATTTAACAAGTTTGCATGTGAGGATTGTCATGAAATGGCAGTGGAAAGACATGAATTTCAAAGGGGGGGAGAAAGCATTGTACAAACATCTCTTCGATTATCAATTCCCTCAATCTATCATTGGAGCCACATAATTACATGATAGTTGCCAAATTTCAGTATGCAGAAATATCCTTTGCAAGAGCAGAAGACAAGCAGGTTGGTTTATTAACATGCTTCATGTGAACATCCTCTGAGTCTCATTGAAAGGGATAAAAAGAGCAACAGAAGGATAACATGAGTAGGTGTACATAGAAAGTAATTACAGCAGAATGAAGTTTTTTCAGGCTGTGAAATAATGAAGCATTTCCTCTGCCAAAATAGAGAATGAAGTAGCAAGCAAGAGCCACAGCTCAATGACCAGTTCCAGGGGTTGACATGCTGAACCCTGTGCAATTTAGGGTGAGAGTCCAGAAAGACACCCCAGGGAGAAACAGGTCCCTTCTGCTGGTGGGTAACAAGTCAGTCAGATGATCAGAAAGCCACGTGCTCTTGGAGAGAAGGTTGCCCAAGTAGTGGCTGAGACACCATTACACTGTGGTGACTGTTAATCCAGGTGTGGCAGCCCCATGGCAACGTGTGCTGGTTGACTCCTTGGCAGCTCTTTAGTTACCTGCCAGCCACAAAGAAAACGGGTTAAAAGAGAAGCGGGGCTGCTGCTGACCAGGTCTGGATACTGCTCTTGAGTTCATGCCCAGATCCATCTGGGGTAAGCAGTGAAGTCATATGAAACCTTCTTATAGCAGTTCTCAGCAGGGTCATGCAAACCCCTTCTGGTTTTGGCTCAAGGAGGCTCCTATTGCCCGAACCTTGCTCTGAGATTTTGTTTCAAATACACACAGGTCCTCCAAGCATAACCATGGCCAAGATCAGCCTGGTTGCAAGTCAAATGTTCAGATGGTTTCCACCCCAAATCATAAATCCCACCCTGTCACCGGGAACTGAGCCCATTCTGCTCAAATCTCAGCTTGCATTTGGGGGAAGCTTGGCTCCAGTTCACTGAAGGGTTCGCAAATCCAGCCCGTGTTCTGGGTTTGTAACAAACCCTCCAAAACAGGCAAAATGACCTCGGCTTTAGGGTTCTTCTGGACCTTGTTGCCAGAGGCATGGTGTCATCTAGTGGTGACAGCTTGTATGGGCACATACACGGTACCCAGCTTCACTTCGCAAACATCCCCACAGGGCATAGTGCAGTTGCAGGTCCGGTAAACATCTTCCAAAGTACACCACCTTTTTCAAAGGCAGAACAGTTCCACCATTTCAGTAAAAGCCATTCGCACTTCGGGAACAGCTTTTTGCAAACGCTTCCAAATAAAGTGAAGGGCAAGCTTTGTATCCTCTGTCACTTCTACACAACTAGTAGACAATCTCCTGGGGAAAGGGCAAGCTACACTAATTTTGAGGGATAGCAGTCAGCAGCAGGCTCAGCTGTGAACATGTTTTATATTTAAAAGTCATTCTCAGTATAGAAGTTGCATCTCTTGAAAAGTCCCTTTTACCAATACTGTAATAATACTCAAAAATCATAGTAATAGATACAAGAGGAAAAAGGACTCCAATTTCAATTTGTACTTTGAGAGCTCTCTTGCACAGGCACACATGCCCAATTCTCAAGAAAGGGCAGCTGATTTTTGGATTCCCAATTTATGTCTTACTGGGGGCAAGTTCAAGAATGGTGCAGCCAAAGCAGCTCCCAAAGTCAAAGCACATCTTTTGTAAGAGATCAAATGCCTTAGGTCTCACTTCAAGCATTTCTAAAGGGATTTGACCCACCATATATTGTGTGACAGAGTTCTGGCAACATGAATTCCTTCTCCTCGGTGAAGCTGGGAACTGATGTACCTGCTCTTAAACCTACTCTCATTTTAATTCAATGAAATTTAAGCTTAAGAGTTTTACTTTTCAGCTAAGACAAAGCAGGAACACAAACACAATTGGTTTTCCAGGCTCAGCTGATGGGTAGGAACAGAGTCACCATCAGCCCTGTTCCCATAACCTCAGGCACTGCACTGAGTCACTTGTCCCACAAGTAGATAAGAGCTCCATCTCAAAGAAAAGAAAACTCTGTTCAAATTGGAAGAAGGATCACAGTGTCAGCAGAGAGGCAAGAAAAAATTGCCCATTTCAGCACTGTCCTGGAAATGAAGTGGGTTTTCAGGTTCCTGAGGTCTGTCTGAGGTTTCGTCGTGGATCCAGCTCAGGTGTTTCCTTGGCAGGTTTGTCTTCTAATTTAGAGCTTAATCCTTCCCTCTGATCTAGTCTTTCTGTCTGCAAGCTAATGAGCTTGAAATTACTGTATATTTCTGTGTCCCTCTGATCTGTGACACAACCACAGCTACAGCTGGACTTGCTTCTTTCTTTATTGTCTAGAGTTGCAGCCTAAAGGCCAGGCTTGATGCTAAAAACAATGAAATTCAAATCACAGTTTACATGTGGAGTAAGAGGGAGAAAGCACTTTTCAGAACCCTGGTTTCTTTTGGGATCTATCCTGAGACACTGAATTTTAAGCCTGATAACAGCACAGACCAGAGCTATCTTCATAGCAGAGGATTCCGCACACCCATTCCACCTTGGTCACAGACAGCATAGGGAAGACTTTTAACTACTACTTGCCTGGACTCAAAATGACCACAGGAATTATCCAAAATCGATGAACCCTTTATAGCTGCACCAAAGTGTTTTCTTCCCTTTGATCTGTTTTCTCCCCCATCCTATCACCTGTGTTTCACTTATTCTATGAAGCTTAAAGATGTCATTGTGCCATCTACCCACGAGGTCTACCACAAAGGTGAAGCCCAAGGCAAGTTGCTCAAAGGTAAGAGAGAATGCTCAACTACTGTTATGTGGAGCAGGTTTTAATTTTTAGTAAGTACACAAAACTAAAAATAGCAGATAATTTACATCAGAGCCTGCATATAGAGTACCTCTCACTCCAAAGAAGCTTTCAAAAAACTTACATACACAGAACCACTGAAATGTAGCCACCTCTGGAGCTGATTACAGCTGCTGCTTATCAAATACAGTGTGATAACAACAAGGAGAGCTACCTCAATAAACCTCAGGGTTTTTGGTAAATGCACTATGGATTTCTGCATGCTTGCTATACCAGAGGACACCCATATATTTAAAGGTTTCACTGAGACAACAATGCAGAGCCAGCAAAACGCATTTCCTTTCTGTCCCTTGGAAGGTCAAAAACCCTCCCGGCAGAATATGCCAGAATACAAACAGCCAGGCTCTTGAGCAATTTCATATCTGATATTCAGGTACTTGCTAGCTCTACCACTCAGTGCGTGCCGTGACAGATATGTCACAACTAAAGGTCACGGCAAGGTTTTCCCTGCCAGACTTGCCCGCCTTACAGGAAACGCAGATTTGTGCCTGCTCAGTTGCTCTGTCCTGCGTCCCAGGCACGGTGGCTTGTTTCGGAGTGCCCTCTGCCGCCCAGTCCACAGACCTGCGAGCCTGCGGGGAACGAGGCCGGGAACATGAGCGGGATCCCGGTTAAGGACGGACAGCGGTCAGCGCCATTCAGCTTCACGTGCCGGTCAGAGGCCCTCGCTAGAGCCGAGCTCTGAGCTCAGCAACTGGGTCTGAACACCTGAACTCTAAAGGTTTGCAAAGCACTGCTACCCACCAGAGCTGCAGAGACTATTGATTTCCAGGTCTGTTTTCTGGGCCAACTCTATCTCAGCTCACCTCCCACACCTCACACAAAGCTCTTGCCCAGTTCTTCTGATCTGGGATCTGAGGCAGAAAAAGCACCACATGCCCCTTGCACTGGCACTGCTGGGATTCTTCCTTTGCAGCCATGGGAGGCAGCTTTACTCTTCACTTCTACCCAGCCCACCTCATCTAAATGATGAGTAACTCCTGTCTCCAAAGGAAAATAGGAAAGCTGACTAGTCCAAGATGTGGAGCCAGGAATCCCTTTGGGGGTCAGCAGGCCTCTGAAAACTGCACAGAAACAGTTTCTATCTAGGTGGCAAGAGATCAGATATTCTAGAAGGTTCTATTAACTTACAACCAATAATAGCAGGCAAAATTCTTTAGTCACTCCATTATCCTCACAGCTCCAAAAATCCTTACCCTACCCTTACCCTTTTCTGTTCAAGCTGGTGCAGGCAGCCAGGCCTGACACCAAGACTGAAGTTTCTGACTCCCAATGCCAGAACATAATGTGATCTTTACTTACCTAGGTTAATACAGTTCTTTCAATAAAGTTCTTTTAAGCACAACACCCGCAAGTATCTTTATTAGATCACTCACTCATGTCCAATCAGCTACACAGGCATGGCACTGTCGTGCACAAGAAATAACTTTGCAGTATGTGCAGAATTCTCTGTGCAGTGAGGTCAGGTACCGCAAAGCTGTTTGGTCTGTGCTCGAGTCCTGTGAAGTTCTCAGCAAGGGAACGGTTCGCAGGTGTGCATACCAAGATGCACACATACAGCCTTCACCTGTGTGCTAACAGCAAGCATCTTTAAAAAGTTGAGATGTGGCAGTCAAAATGTAATTTGCACTGGGGAAGAGAACTACATGAGAGTAATATATGATTTTCTCTCTTTTATTTTTGCTATCCAGAGTCATATTCCTCTGTGAGGTATTGTTCCTATACCACTACAAGGATGCTCCTATACCACTACAAGGACTCTTCCCTTTTTATATCTGGATCGAAGTTACCACCCCACATGTTCACTCCTAATCAATACATGCAGCTAGAACTGTCTCCTAGATTTGCTACAATTCAGACATTTTTTCCTCTCTGACAGCAAAGCACAGTTTACTTTATCGGGCTTGTCCGTGCATAGCTGGGACTACTTGCTTAAGAAGAAACCAAGACACAGTCCTAGCTCCGTCTGTTGCCCACGAAGGGTTTTTAGTTCCAAAAGGTGTTTGTGGAGTGTCAGGGTGTGTAGCAGTGTCTGTGTGGGCATTTATAATAATAACTTCCAGTTCCCTTCCCCATCTGGCTGCCATGCTTTCCTTGGGAAGAGATACCTGAATGCAGTCAGGTAGGTAACCTCTCCCTTCAGTGAACTGCCAGCCATTGTTGTTTGCCTGAGTGATTACTGTGCTTACTTATCTGTGTCACTGTGTCACCCCTGTCAGGCAGCAGAGCCACGTGTAATATTCATTAAACTTAACACAAGCCTGGACACAGTTTTTTGCTGCCACAGTAAGCACTGAGGCTCCCCACAGCTGTGCTGACCCTGGAGAGGGCCATGTTAGAGTAACATGACTCACAGCAACACTATCACAGCTATTAGGCCACTGATATTGTACCAGAAATAAACACAAAGGCGTCACCTATAACTACAAAGCTCTAGTCACAGGGCTGTTGCAGTGGCAAGGGCCCAGCAGAAACCCTCTCATTCTGGGCAGGCTGTGCTAGTTACCAAACCAGCCAGTGCCAGGGCTGCATGCTATCAGAGTTCATCTGCTCCTGCCAGCTAAGTAGCTTATCTAACAATTACACTATGTCACCTTACAAATCTCACGTCTTCCGGAGTATAACTCCTGTGCCCTCCCAAATGCAGAATCCTTACTGAAACAGGTGAGGCATCAAAAAACCACAAACAAATCAACCCACATATTGTAGGTAACAGTGTGAGGCAGGGATCCTTTGTATCCTTTGCACATGTCAGTAACAAGGTTCTATCAGAGAGCCTTTATCTAGAAAGGATCCCTTGTGCATGCTGTCTTTGAGCATGCCACATGCTGCCCAGCAAATTTTAGTCCTTGTTACATGGAACAAGCAAAACTGCCAAGTCTTAACACCAAACAGCACAGGCACAATATTTTTCATAAGGTCAAAGAATTAGTCAAGTTTGAAGCTGTATGTACATTCAGGACAAATTCTTTTGTTTACTGCCTTTTTTTTTTTTTTT
>VXAD01004426.1:174428-249597 GCA_013399195.1 Dicrurus megarhynchus | reverse complement strand
TTTTATAGTATTCATGTGGAAGCAAAGGGAAAGGATGGACATATTTATGATGAAAAGGAAAAAAAAGTCTCATCCAAACCATTCCGTTGGCCACAATCCCTTTCCCCCTCACCAGCATTTTTCCCAAAAGAACTCTAGCTCCTCTTCCCATGTTGGTTCATTTCACTGGCTCCTCCACCGTGTGCCCATTCCCTGTTCACATCAGCCCTGGTGCTATGCAGCATGTGCTGGGTGTCTGCAGGGGGTACCGCGACCCTGCAGACCAGCCAGAACATCACACAGGCACGTTGTGCTTACGGATGTGGATTGCTGAGCTTCAGTCTCTAACACACATAATGAGATTAGCATTTGAATAGTGCTGATCAAGTTACCAGTAGCTCTGAACCCCGGGTCCATCAGATGCAAATGAATCACTATAAATTTTGCTCCTTTCTTAAGGGCTCTTTATATGCATGGCCAATGCAGAAAGAACTACAGTAGATATTGTCCTGGGAAGTCTGTCTCTCACCATGACTGGAAATTTCTGAGAGTGGAGAAACCATAGGAGCATCTTTCCTTGTTTTTTTGGGGTTTTTTGGGGTTTTTGTATGAGCAGTTTTTCCCCCCTTTTTTTTGATGTGTCTTTTCTCCCAGGACTGCACAGGCATCAGGACATATTTTGGCATAAGGTTCAGAGACAAAACCCCTCACAATACCTTCATCTAAGTCTTAATTCTATGTGTTTTAATCACCTGAGTAACTTCTGAAAGTCCTGCCAGCCTCCTTGTGTCAAGGACATACCCTTCCCTGGTGGGAGGATGAAGGTGAGATAAGTCTGTGTTGTCTCCAGCTGCATTGATTCAGTATCGCAGAAGCACTTGCAGTATTGTGAGGTGTCTAAGTATTCTCGCCTCCTCAGTCTCCCTGGAGGAAGATACAGGACACAACCTATTTAGGAAGATTCTTTAGGGTACTGCCTTGCATGATTAAATGTAAACTGCCTAATCCCCTCCGTATCTCAGTGGACACTCAATTACAGGGGAGTTTTCTCCCACGTCTGTGCTGTGGGAAGGAACACTGAGGGGAGGGGAAGGGAAGAAGGCACAGTCAACTTGAGAAAATTAAATTTGTGGATGTCAGGTGAGCTCTGGCACACACCAGAGCTCACCTGACACTGCAGTGAGAAAAGAAGTCACAGGAGCCTGTAATTTCTGCTAACATGGAGATTTAACACATTCATAACATTCTGCAAGATTCATAGCAGAACAAAATTATGCATCCACGATATCTCAAATGCAGCCATTTGAGTTTTTAGGACCATGCTGAAAACAAGCTTGTTCTTACAGTAACTACACTCAATTGACTTCAGCTGCTTTCATTCCTCTGAACAAACTTGAGAGAAGAAACTAAGACCACATCAGCTCTCTAGACAACCTGATTGAAGCAATCAGGTTCACTGCTTCACTGTGAAGAACACTCAAACGCATTCATTTCCCAATACAAAACTGTGGATGGCCTTAATTGCATTCTAGCAAATTCTATGCATCTTATGCTAGAATACACACAAATTGCTATGTGGTTTGAGATTTGCGACTAGGAGTGACTTTCTGATTACCAGAGCTCCATTTATTATTCCTAATATTATTATTCACCAGCTAATTACTCACTTCTAGCCCTAGATATTTTTAACATGGTACATTTATTTTGAGGTTCAGGAAAGTACATGCACTTAAGCATTGACCTGAATTAACAAAATATTAGAACTCCTCACCACCTCCCCTGAGAAGCCTTCACATCTCCTCACTCCACCTGCTCTTCGTTAAAGAAAACGTGTGAGGAAGTTTACCACATTTGTAGTGTCAATCAGCTCCTCTCCTATGGAGCCTAAATAGGTTCAACTAGCCGCAGGCATAGAGCACCAAAATGACTGCATGTCCCAGTTGGTTATATAATAAATCTGAATTAAATCAATAATTAAAGCAGTTCTTGCACACTACTTCTCCCTGATGAGCCTCCAAACCTTTTTAGAAAGCCAGTAGCACCTCCCCATAATGAGAAAAGGGGCTCAGGGCCCACTTCGCTGTGAGCCACCCACTGCACAGGCAAGAGACAAGACCCACTTTAACACCCATGGCGAAAGCACGCATAAATTTTGAATGCAGCCCACACTGGAAAAGGGCCAGGCTGTCCACTGCACCAGGCACAAGACCCACCCTGAAGGCAGAGCCAAAACTGCCCTGGCTGCCCCCTCTCCAGCTCCCCGATCTGTGAGCTTAGTGCAGCTCACTTCTCTGCAAGGACCTCCTCAGTCACTCTGGCTTCGGGCTAAGAAGGTCCCCGGCGCCAGGAACACGCTGGGAGCTCCCTCGGCAAAGCAGAAACTCGCTAGGAGACAAAAAAAGCTGTCTCGGAGATGCTCCAAAATGCACACCATCACGGGGAAAGACGTGGGCACAGCCGTATCATCGACCTACCATCCCCTCCGACAGAGACCACCCTGCACGGCTGGACCTGCCGCAACAGCCCAGCTCCTGAGGAACCCCCCCGGCCGGGGCAGCTACAGTCCCAAGCCATGCCCCTAGGGCCCGTGTCAGCCTTTCGGAATGCCTGACCCTCGTCAGAATGGCACCACTTTGCTCCTGGGGCTGGGCGTTCCTCACGCGACAGAACCTCACTTCAAGGCTGGGCCCATCTCACGACAAGGCCCCGCCCCAGGGCTGGTTCTCCCTCAGGATACCTGCACCCTTCACCTCTCGAGACGATGCACCGTTGTCCCCCTCACCCCTCGGGGCGATGCACCGTGTCCCACTCACCCCTCAGGGCTGTCTCCCCCTCAGGGCTGAGGTCGAGCCCCTCACGCCGGCGCTCGCCGCAGCCTCGGGGGAGCCGCCAGGGGGCGCTGCCCAGGCCTGGCCCCCCTTCCTTCCCTGAGGGGCACGACCCGGACACTCGGGAAAAGATCCTAAAAAGGGGGAAAATCCCCTAAAGAGGGGGAAAAAATCCCGTAAAGAGGGGACAGCCCCTGTGTTGAAGAGCCCATGTAGAAAGACAAGCACGTAGAAAGGGAAAAACCCCCCAAAAGACCTGTGTCCCAGCCCAGGATAGCAGTCCTTAGTCAGCAACACTGGGGAGCTTTACCTTGGTCCTACGTTCCAGCTCTTGCACTAAACATTTATTTTATGAATAAAAAATGTCATTTGAGATGGACAAGCAGCTGAAGAATAAATTAGATTTCTCTATTAGAAAAAAAGGGCATAATATAATGAACAGTACACAAATGTGCAGAGTGATGTATATAAACTAAAAACAGCGCAGGGCAAAACATTTGCAACAGACACGAAGTCTAAGGTCTTTTATTACATTTTATAGATTAAATATATCTTCAGTAGAGTCTCTTTTTAAAACACACAAAAGGAAAAAATACATTCTTCATGTACATATGAAATACTGACCACATAGCAGGGACCATGTACAGTGCAAAGTATGAACACAGCTACACAGACATCACCACCTTGGATGATTATCAAGCTTTTTTCTACAGTAAAACTGGAACAAGTTAACATTTCTGTTTCCAAAGAGAAATCTATACCCTTCCCTTCCATGGCATTTTGTGGGATTGTGCAGGAAAGGGTTTAATTTACTTCTTAAAGATATTATAAAATCCTTGCATTGCATGAAAAAATATCAAACTCCTCAAGCTTTACCACTTTCACACATTCATAATCATAATACAATTTTTATTGTGATTGCAACCCAACTCCAAAAATCCAGGGAAAAACAGTAATATATTTAACCTGCTATAGAGAAAGGAATGAATCAGAACTGATTGTTGCAATGTCCAGGAAACATGTACCCAACATGTACACACACATTCACAGAGGGTGGAAGATAGCGAGGTGTGACAGAGCATCTCCTGTTTGTCACAAGTCTGGAGTGAGGGCACGGGGTTGCACGTTTCACTTCGGCAGGGGATCTCTAGTGTCTAGTAGGGGATGTCATTCTGGTAGTACTGGATCATGTCATACGTCCTACTCCTACAGAAGAAAAGCAAAGCCAGAGGTAAGTAAAAGTTTAAAAAAACACTGCATCCATTGTCAAGAAACATTCATCAGGATCCCACAGAGACAAAACACGGGTGAAGGAAATCAGTTGCTAATCAAAACTAGCCCTCCACTCTTTGAAGGCATTGTGAAGGCCCAGTTACTGGTATGGACAGCACAAAACATCCTGCTTTTGTTTAAAATAGTTTAAAAAAAGTATTTCCACACTTCTCAGTGTGGCAACAGCATCAGCAGCTTGGATCCTGTGTTTGGATAAGCCACAAGGCACATCACATGGCACTTGCAGTTTGTTTTAGGAGAAGAAAATGCATAAAGAATGAATCAAGATCGTCAAGGCTGCATGGAGACAGGATTATGTGGAAATAAAAGTCATCTTAATTAAGTAAAATGCTAATAATGAAAATAAATGTGCAGGGGAAATTAATAGCAGCATCTCTAATGAGTGACTGAGCAAACCGATCTCAGCTTGTTACAGATAACTCAATTATCCATGGGCAGAGTTTATTCAGGTCACAGATTAACCATACCACAGGTAGAAAAGCTCAAGCCTGTCAGAACTAAGCTGGCTCTGAGCATTCACACAGCAGTGTCACTGCCTTCAACCCCCCCAATATTAAACTCATATTCTGAGCAGATGCACCAGCAAGCACTGGAACATCCATTCTAGTGGGGCTGTATCTGAGCCAGTGAATGGTGCTGGTCTCACGCTGACCCCATATGGAACTACCCAAGAGTGTTAGACTCTTCAATATATCCCCCAAAGTCTGTATTACCTAGCATAATAAAACATGCACTTAAGATGTTTAACTATTACATTTATTTAGACTAACCAGCCTTGGTATTTGACCAGTCTGGACTTAAATCTTCATTCCCAGCATAAGACGGAGGAGATGCAGCACATTCAGTAACAAAGCTGCTATCCTGCACTATCTGAATATCAACAACTCAAACATTTTTGGTATCTGACTGATAAAACACTACTTTTCAGCTCTGCTCAAAGCCTGATGACCTTCCTTTAGCCATAGGGAGAAGACATGCATAGATGCCAAACCTGTTGCTGAGGAAACAATTCTGGATGATCTTGATGATGAAAGTTGCAGCTTCCCGTTCAGTCATGTTGGGGCTGAACCTATGTCTATATGCAGAAAGTCACAATAAAATAAGAGAAAATTAGTGAGTTTTCCTTTGAACATGGTACAAATGTGTCTTTGCACAAGCTCAGCCAGGTGTGATTTCACTTGCTGCAAGTACCCGGTTCTTGTGAGACTACTTGGTACAAATTACGTAACATTTTAATAAAAACATTTTCCAGTTCACACATATTGCTGACTTACTTCAACAGCTTGATTGTCTGCCCTCGGAAACAGGGCAGCCCTGTATCCAACATCAGTGTAACCAGTGAGACCACAGCATCCATGTAAGGCCTAGAGAAAAAGAGGACAAAAACATCAAAGCACTCAAACTCCTGCAGCCTTAGCAGGTAAAGCAGGCAAGCTGAGGAGTTCAGCAAGCTGGATCACACCTTTTTCTGTAATTAAATCAACACAGATAATCCTCTTACATTTGCTGGTGAAGTTACACCATTGCTTGCAATCTGTCACTTTAATTAAATGTCACTCCTTTATGTTGGACTGTCAGATACTCAGAATGCTGCAAGATGAAATCTCAAGAAGGATTATGCAAAGTAATGCTTTAGCAAACAACATTTCTTTGGCATCAGAAAGGTGGAGCAGTGCACCAAAACAGTACAAAAGGCTGAAACCAGCAACACCACAGGAACATACTATCTTTTAATCTTAATTACTCTGTGTAATTCTTTGCTACATCAGCCCAGCTTCCTTTCTCCTTCCTGTCCTCTTGCTCAGAACATTTATTATCTACCAAGCTATTATTCTACTACTTGAGTGACACATTTGCCTTGCCACAAAAACTTTGTCCAGACTGTTTCCCCTCATGGAACCAAAATGGTCTTGACTCCAAGACAGTAGTTTCTTACTGTATTAACAGTGCACTAAATCGTGTGAGGAAATGCATGAAACATCACATTTATAAATTGAATATATAAAATTTTAAAATATAAGAACAGAAAAAAATACCACAAAGATAAGATATAAAATAGCAGGATTATTACTTGTTTCAAAGTTTGCAAGACATACCAGGACAGTCAACAGGCTCAGACTCCCTACAAATCAACATTTGTTATTATTTATCTTCTCATCTGGTTTTGGGCATGCAAGAACTTCCAGTTTGAGCAGCTAAGAACACCTTACCTGACTGCCAGATAGCCTCTGACACACATCTCCATAAACCATTTGAATGGTGTTGCCTCCATTTTCCCTCCCATTATCATCACCATCTCATCAGTCAGTTTAATGTCAGGCTCCCAGCCCAGGTTTCCACCAGGTGAGCTTTCAAACATGAATCCAAAATCTGTGCACAAAAGATAAACTGCTTCATAAACTTTGTTGGTTAATTGTGTGCTGTTAAAGCTGACAGAAGCAAGACAGGTAGATTACATGTATTAATACAGACATTTTAACTCCAACTGGAAAAAAGCTTCGGTGAAGTGTAAGAATACCAACAAAAGCATCATCACCATGACATGAGAATAGATGTAAGAATGGTGATATCAAATAAACTGCTGAAATACTTGTGCAGTTCCAGAAAAGCAAAGCTAAAGCAGAGGTTACAGCCTCACACAATTATATAAATTTACTTGTCAAGTTTAATTCATACCCTTGCAGTGATGAAAGGAATCCAAAGACACATTTCTATAATTATACACATGTACCCACGCATGCATGAGTACATAGACACATGTCATCCATACATACGTGTATGGAACCTGACAAAACTTTGCAGAGCTAAACTTACACAGAAGCAGCCAACACAAATACACAACACTTAACAAGCATGAAAAACTTCCATGTCTGTTTACAAACTGTGAAATCAGTATACAGATGGATATCAAAGGGGAAATGGCTTATTGTCTATTATCAGCAATACTTAACAGCAGAAAGCAAAGGTAATAACTGACATTTAGAGATGCATATGACTGACCAATATGAATGATGTGTCCCTTTTTGTCCAGCATGATGTTGCCATTGTGCCTGTCTTTAATCTGGAGCAGGAACAGGAGCAGACTATAGGCAGCCATACTGCGGATGAAGTTATAGCGAGCCTGTACAAACAACAAGTTAAAACAAATCAGAACAACTAACAGAATTTGATAACTCTCCATCAGGAGATGAGACAGATGAATAAAGGTCTTTTTCTTTTTTCCATTCATGATTAGTTTGAAGTGATGTTCAGTTATATTCTCCATACATCTATAGCTGCAATTACTTCTTTAGCTAACTCACTAATAGCTAAAAATGGATTATCAGCATCAGGAACCAGCTACAGCATTATGGTAGTCATTATGCAATTATTTGTCATTATTTCTTGTAGGCAGAATGTTTTGCAGTTGATATTTTGCTGTGCTTGCCCACTGATATTTTACCTTCTGGAATGCAAGGGTAGACTCATCTCCATATTGCCTTGTAAAATAATCATACATCCCAAAGTCTGTCTGCCTGCCCAGCTGGTCACGGGATGTGCAGTCAGGAATGCACTCAATAACACCACACTGGAGGGAAAGAAGAGAAACAGGTTTGTAAAGCATGCTCCCAAAATGTATTTTGTTCATGGCTCTTGGCAGTCATACAGGTCCTCTGGGAAATGTGGGGAAGCTGCTTTATAGATCACCAAATACAGAATTTCTAGTTATTCATTAAAAAAAAGTATATCCTCTCTTTTAGGATTTCCATGCAACGTAGGATAAGCTCTGCAACTTTCCACTGCTTTGCACAATGTAGTCCCAAAAATCAAACAACAAACATTTGCAAGCAACAAAATTTCAGAGCCAAAAACTTTAGAAAAGCAGGAAGCAGGAGAGGAAAGACTCTTTCTGTTGCTGGTACTCCAAATATTTAGCATAAGTGATGCGGGCAGTACTTCCTTGTAGCATGGAAATTGCATGTGTGCTGGAAGAAAGTATTTTTGAATTAGGAATGATTTTCTACAGCACTACATTTAATTGTCCACTTACCCCAGGAGCTGTGGCCACCACTCTGTATGGAAACACAAAAAGATCCAGGCCTACCAGCTGAAATATGTTCTTGAAGAGATCAATGATTTGTAAGGCTAACATGTCCTGCCAGACAAGAAAAAAATTGCACAAACATTACAGGCGTTACAGGTCATAAACTGTATTATAAAAATGCTCTGAAGAACTCTGAAGTGCACGTTCAATTAAGCAGGTCTGCAGATGTGTGCTTGTGCATGTACTATGGGGGAAATCAAAAAGGGAACTGATAAATGCTGTGTGAGTGAGCAGCAAGCAACACTTACGATTCAATTGCTGACCTAAGAACAAACTTCCTATCACCCTTTGATAAAGGGCTACTAATAACTCCAGGGATAATAACCAGCATTCCCTCCTAATCAATCAAACTCCAATGTACAAGATCCCACCTCAGGAACTACTGCTATATTACCAGTAGTTCAATTGAAAAATAAACTCTGAAAAAAAAATTTAAGGCTTGGTATACCTGTCTTGACAGAATGGCCTTTATTTCCAAACCAGAATTCTAGGGGTACAACTCAGTCCTCCCCCTCAGTCCACAACTAGTGCAGATTCTAAAAGTTCCAAAGAAAAATATTTCTATACTAAAATTGTTTTCTTCTTATGCATTATCACCTACAAATCTGTCTCCTCTAAGTGCAAAGCCTGACAGCTTTTACCTGTCTGCAGTCATCGCCCACTTTAAAGATTGCTGCCTGCCAGCAGATTTTCTTACTGTCCTCATCCTCTTCTGCACTTTCATCGATGGAGTCAGAGCGACAACGCAGACCTGCAACAAGAGAACAAAGCAAAACCCAGGCATGGACTTTAATTAGTAACTTTCTATCATGACCAGCCCTCTGCACTCAAACCCACAGCATTTCACTGCAGGTGCACTAGAGATATTTCTGCCTTACAAGGTAATTATCATAAAATAGTTCCCTTTGTCTACTGGAATAAGAACATCTCAAACCAGTGTTTGTGATTTACCTGATAAATGCCTGCATTGCACTGAGTTAGTCAGTCGGAGACTCCCACAAAATGTCTCATTTTGAGAGAAAAACTGCCAAAACCTGGAGTTAGCTACTGTCTAGAAACCCAGAAAAGGCCATCAATTTCTATTTTACTCTAAAGTAACTGTCACAATTTCTTCAAGAGCCCTATGTGGATCGCTTCTTGGGACTTAAAAAAGGATTTAAGTTTTCAGAATTTTCTTCACTCTTCCTTTGATACGGTTTCTTTTCTCAGCTGAACCACGGCAGATAAAGTTCAACATGGAAATAATTTTTCTGCTGTAGTACAGGTCAGTAAAAGCAGGAAATTTTAAAGGAATTGCTGACTCTTAATTAGCAGTATCAATGATTAAGTTGCAGTTACTAACCTTCTTTTTCAAGCTCACTGACTCCACATCGTTTCACTTTAAATTTGGCCAGATAGGGTGCTTTTGCTGCACTAAATTACAGTAAAAACAAAGATGATGATGAGTGCAATTAGTCAAACAAAAATTTATAGAAAAATACCTGAATATCATTAACTTAACAAACATAAATAAATAAACACACACACACATATATATATATATACACACACACATATAAAAAAATGAATATAAGAAGAGCATGGTACCTCTGCATAGGAGTTCCTGATTTGTAATCAATATCCAGAACAATTGCTTCGGGATTGCTGGGCAAGTAACAGCCTGCAAAACAGAGCAGACAGCTGAGAACAAATCCACTGGCTAGTGAGACAATGCAAGCTGGACAGTAAATGATGTCAGTGTCTACAACTTCAGTACATAGTCTTGAATTAATGTTAGAGAAAAACTGGAGATTACAGTCTGTGAGCCATGAAGGATGTGGTATCCTTTGCATTAGTGAGAGATTGCCAGAAACTAATAAAATCCAGTTTTGAGCTAATACTGCAGAACCTGTACCACGGAAAGGTACAGAGAGGACATCTTACAACAGTCCCAAATTAGACGTGGCAGCAGTCCCGGTGCACTGGGGAGTGCCCTCAGCCACCAATACATGGTAGAAGGTTTGAGACCTGTTAGAGAACAGGAAAAGCTTTCATCAAACTCCATTTCAAAGAGAAGATTCAGGCTGGGAAAACATATGTTCAAGATTTGAAAGGACCCTCAGATACCGACATTTCAAGGGAATGCCTGATGGGAGAAGGGGAGAATGAAAGGAACTGGACATGCTTCATTCTTGAGATAACAAAACTTCTCAAAATCGCCAAGTCTTTTTTAAAAAGAAGGTGGCAGAAAGCAAATCCTTCCTCTTCAGACATACACTCCCACTTTTATCCATGATATGCCTTATCTAACTTGTTTTTGGGTAAGTTTTGATGCACCATATAGGAATCATTGGATGGGCAAAAATATTTGAATTTTTTTCAAGAGAGAAACAACCAAACTACAACAGAACAGCCACCAGCACCAAAACTGAAATCTCCACAAGCTGCCACTCACAGGGATTTCAAGATTTGCTTGCAGAAAATAGTCATGTTGAATGCAAAACCCCACAGTTTTGTACTACTAAAATCACTTCTTACCAGGCTGCACTTTCACCTCAGACAGAGCACTCAAACAAGCTTTTTTTCTTTCATCTCCTTTAGGGAATGGCCTAGAAAGAGGAACGATCTTTAATTTATCTGCATGTTATATATTACTCTACACACTAGCCTCAAATTTGTTTCAAACTTATACAAACAGAGCACAGTATCTGAAGTATAATACTTACTTGATAATGGCTGAAACATTGGTGATTTTATTAAAGAAATCAAACTCCCGTTGGTAGAACTCCTTGGCTGGGCCAGACAATGAGCCAGTTATCTCCTCCACTAACTGCTCCAGAAGTTCCCCAATGTCAGCTGCATGTGAAAAAAAGAAGCATCTGTGTCAGAAGCTTATTTCAGAAAGTGAAATGATATGGGTGATGGAAATAAGCACCTTTGGACAGTATTCACAAAAAGGTACTGAGGGAACCAGCACCGTGTCTCTCTTGATACACTCTATCAGACACTGATGCAGAATGGGCCCTACCTCTATAAATAAAAGAAAATATCCCAGCTAAAAGGATTCTTCCTGAAAAGAAAGAAGCAGGAAGGAGATTTAGTCTGGACTGAGAAAAGGAAAGTAGTCAAGTCAAGATTATATTTTAAAGTACTCACGATCTTTTTGATGTCCTTCTTCATCCAGGTAGATATTAGTTTTCATGTTCCAGATGAACTGGTGAGCCAAGAGCTGGGATTTGGAAGCTGCCCAGAGGATGTATTCCCTAACGTAACCCATCTGCAACCATATGCAGACCAGTAAGGATCAAAGTAAGGATCACAACTCTCAGACTCAATATTACTGCTTCTAACAGCTGTTCTTCAAACCCAGAAAGCGTTAAAGGGATGGAAAGAAGACCTCTGCACTCTCACTCCCTTTTCTAAAAAGACATGAATGACAGTGCCTTTTAACAGGTAGTGAACTGATCTAAACTGTTTTCAGCTTTGTTACTGACCTATTCTGTTACTCTAATCAGCCTTTCCCCACCTCTATGTCATTTTCCATCTGTTCTATTTGGATTTCAAATCTCTTTGAGCTCAGAGCAACTTCTAGTATGGGTAAAAAGGATAATGAGTAACAGGGGCACTGGTCTTGCCTGGCATCACTATGTGCTCCTGTAATACCAGAAATCTACACAGTGCCATATGGACTGTACAGTTTGGTGGCAAGAACTGCATGTGCTGGCACAG
Source organism: Dicrurus megarhynchus (assembly GCA_013399195.1). NCBI lineage: Eukaryota > Metazoa > Chordata > Aves > Passeriformes > Dicruridae > Dicrurus > Dicrurus megarhynchus. The sequence continues at coordinate 237,705 of VXAD01004426.1, read as the reverse complement.
TTCCACTGAAATTCTGGAAAGTAACAAGACACTTACAAAGTTGAAGTGTCCAAGGAAACCATACTCCTTCCAGCAGCTGCATTTCCCTTTCCTTTACTTGCAACTACTTTGGTAGTCTATAGGTGTTCCTGTGTTTGACTGGTATTAACAGACAGGTGTCTGATGTTCATGCTCTGCATTACAGAGCTCTCAAAGAATAACTATACACAGTCACCTACACTCTGGGATGGGAATATGTTCACCTGAAAATAAAGCACTGACCAGAGTTCACTGCCTCGCTGGCAGGTAAAATGATCTCACATTAATGAACTCTGAACTTGGTTGTCAAGATTTACTTTGGCTTCTGCAAGATGAGGCTGAGATCTGACTTCATACACATGATGGAGCACAAGACACCCCTGTATGTCTTCTCTGGTTAACTCCACAGCAAAATGATTAAGGGTTATGATTTAATTTCATTACTGGTTGTCTCATGCAGACCTCCAAAAGCTTTGTTCAAACAGAGTCCTCACCTGGGGCTTCCCATAACAAAATCTTTTTCCTGACAGATAAGCTACATTGCCTTTCTCAAGTTTACCTATTCATAAAAGAGGTGTATCCAAAGCAAGCTAGCCTCTAGAGACAATAGTTTTTCTTCTATGTATTAGATACAGGATAATAATAAGCAGGATTAGATTAGGCTTATTTTTGTTTTATTTACTGCTTTAATCTTAAAGCTGCATTAAAAATCTGTTTTGTTCACATGCAGATGATTCATAATCTCACCTTGTCATACCGCAGTGCCTGAACAATCTGTGGAATGTAGAATAAAATGGCATCCTGAAAGAGAAGGGATGGCAGGGTTTTTACTGTTTTGTTTTGGCAGTCAGAAGGGAAGATGAGTCACATACATTGAGAAAAGCTTTCAGTTAGGTGATAAACAAAATCCCACTGCCTCTTTATTTTAAACTATGTATGCAACTCCCCCAAATCGAAGTACTATTCTGTTTAGTTATTCCCTTCAAAAATATAATTAATAATTACGTACTTCACAGTCAGTGATAATAGAAGTCTGACAAGTGCTAAAAACCAGCTTTCTGCTGCCTTAGAAGAAACAACTTTGTCACTGAGAGAAGATGCAAAAGAGATGATTTGAGAAGGGCAGTCTGAAGAATTCAGCTTAGTGTCATTTACAGCAACAAAGCTGCAAATACATGAGCCAGTTTTACATGGGACAATCAACTTCAAGTTTCCATCCCACTCTGTACACATTCTGCCATGTGCTGTGCCCATTTAGCACACCTCTCTCCACGGCATTAAAACAAAGCTTGTGGCCACAATGACCAAGGCCATAACTTCCCGTGAAGTGTTAAGGCTTTCTTGGAACTCTTCTTACCGGAGGGAAAGATCGCAGGACTTTAACTCCATACTGGGCTGTCAGAGGATGAGGCGGATACATGCTTGAGAAGTAGGACAGGCCAGTTGGTGGATCTGTGGGTGCCCAGCACAGAACGTGGCTGAGCTCAGGTGCATCAGCATCAATCGTGTGCCAGGTAACCAGGTACTGAAAAAGCAGGTCAGACACATTAGGGGTTGTAGCACTCACTGATGTGTGGGTACTACACATCAGACAATAATGCTGTCATCTAGCTTCCTCCAGCAGGGCAAGTGAAATATGGGACATTTTCTTTTACAAAACTATGCTGTTTTATCTAATGCATTTTTTCCATGGAAACCTAGCTGTTGGAATCACCTCACCTCTCAGAACACCAGATGAAGTTACCAAAAGCACAATCCAGGAGTTCTAGCAGAGGGAGAAAGGATGAGTCATTTTGAAAGGGTCTAAAAAGGTTCGGTTTTCCTGCCATCTATTTTACAGGTGATGTACAGAACACAGCTCTGACAAGACTGTCCCTCACAGGACTAAAGTGCTTCACTGCAGATCAGCATGATGAGCCTCCCTCACTTCCAAACCTTGGCCTTTTGATACACAGAAAAGGTTACGCTTGAAGTAACTTCAGCAGCAGCACTCACCATGGCTTGGTCCAGTGATCTTTTCACTTATTATGCCAAAGGAACAGAAATGGTGGCTGTACTGCAAGTGATGAGTTTTGAGCCATTTTGTGTACCGTGAGAATACCCAGAAGCAAAATGTACCATTAGCTAACTGGCTACCTCCTCCTACTGCTGTGATTCACTCATTTCCACAGCTGTTCTGTCATTCTCTCCTACCAGAGATATGGGTAGCACTAGAACAAACACTGGTAAGTCAAGACTGTATTTTCCAATATATCTGAATGAAATGGGCCTACTGGGGCTCTGTAAATGTAAAAATATTCACAGGTACCTTTATTGCCTCTGGAACATCACTAACAGCTCCCGGGTCCAACCGGACCAGACGGGTCACTTCTGTTCCAATAGCTTCAGTGTTCTTAAACCTAAGTAAAACCAGGAATACAATAACATTATTAGAAAATTTTGATGGCTTCTTCTATTTATGTGAAGATGAGGGCAGCAAAAGGCAAAAAATTGTATGTTCAATAAACAAATAGTCCAACTATGAAATAACGTACACCAACATGCTGTGGAAAGAGGATTCTAAAACAATTGGTCCTCATCCAGTGCTTTTGTATAAACCAGTTGTATCTCAGCCCACTTCCACTAGTGGATTCTTGGCCGAAATATTCCATCTGGGATTCTACAGCAACCAGTGCACAGAACTCTACTTGGCAAAAACCAACACTGTCGTAAGGGGGAAAGAATTTCCTTTCCCTTCCGCAGCCAACTATGCTAATTCTCCTGTAATACTTATTAAAGTGCAAGCCAATATCTCGATAAAACACTGCACTGCTTAAATGCTATGCTTGCTAATGGGCTGAATGCTATTAAAAAACAAACCTGATTTCTTCTGAATCAAACGCTAAGTGCAACACTGGCAAAGAGCAGGTGGTAGGAAAGGCAGTTGGACTTCATTAGTGACTGAGCCAAATGAGTCTATTAAGTAATCTAGTTCTTTTCAAAGGTCTCAAACAGTTGTGACAGTATGCAAGAGGCTGCAACCAGCAGCAAATGCTATCAGTACTTACTGTAAATACTCACTCAACTTCTAAAGCAGCAGTAATTGCATCAGTTGTTTCTTTTGAAATATCTCACCTGGTAGGCAGCTGCACAGCAAGATAAGGAGAAATGCTCCAAGCCAGATTTACATTATCCTTCCACTGCTTCTCACTAAGACTGATGTATTTAGACCTCCAGTTTGCTACACTGCTCTCTCCAGTTTGATCCAACTCTAGCTCAGGGGAAGACAGTGGATTGTACCATGTGATCAAGCGTTCAATCTCAGTAGCCTGAGGGAAACAGGAAAAAAAAGGGTTTTCTGGAAGAAGCAAAACACTCCCAATCTCATTCTTTAGTTTATATATCCAGGGTCTTAGAAATTCATGCAGTTTTCCCGTCCTTCTCATGGCTCACCAGCAGTGAGAGCAGTAACGTCCTGCGCTTCATGTAGTACTTGTGCAACTGTGTCCCCCTGTTTGTCTTCTTGGACATTCCTGGAGAAAAGGATAAAAAAGTTTTCAGTGGCTTTTGTTCAATAGGTTAAACTGTACTTTCAAACTGTCCACAGCTGGAAACATTAACACAGAAGAGCTGAATAACCACAGGACACCGTAACTTAGATCAGAGTGGCGGCAGGAAGTCAGCACCGCAGCCACTCATCACGCAGGTGTTCTTTGAATATATGGAGTACAACAGGCTACAGGGATATATCATTGTAGCCAGCAGTGCATTGACTTTAGGAGCATGACAGTCAACCAAAAAGAAAGAGCACGTAGTTTTAAAACTGTACAAAAACACAGTCCACGATCTAATGTCACTCTGCTGTCCCCAAAAAGCACTAGGGGCATGTTTACACAAAGCAAGAAATTTCCTTACAGGATTTCAATGCATCTTGACCTCCTCCAGTCTTATTTCTCCTGCACTACAGAATTGAACATTCTATCAAAAAGCTCAGGTGATTTCAGAACTTTCCTGCTTGTTACCAGTGAGACTTTTTCTGCCTTCTTTTTTCAGAGTTTTACACTGGTAATTAAATACCCTGCCAGAATATGAGCCTGATGTTAAAGGTAAATATTGACTTTAAATATCTGAACGTAAACTATGCTGTAAAATTGGCTGTAATGAGCTGGTTACAATCAAAAATATACCTGACTTTTTAGATATGGTTGACATGCCACTGGACAAAGGGTAAGTATTTATCCATCCTTGTGTAGCCTGTTGCCGAGATCCAACATTGATATCCAGGTTGCTCCTGGTGTCTTGATTATCTAAGAATAGAGCACAGATCTGATGTAGAATCCAATCAAAGAAACCAGACACTTTTAAAACAGCACTTAAAGGAACTCACCAGGTGGCACAAGTTGGCTGGCAGTCAGATACTTCTTGTCTGAAAACATTGCTGTCCAAAACTTGATCAATACGCTGATATCCTCACGGAGCCTCTTTTCCCCTTGTGTAGGGAACTTTGAAGGACAACTTGAAGAAATCACACACATAATGTGATGTTGAGTGCATTAAGGGGAAAAAACTCCCAGCAGTCAAAAACCCTCACCAACCTAATCAAGTAATATTTTTTATTCTGGCTGAAATCTACCAGGATGAGACCACACATCAGTACATTTTATCCTTATGGCTTTATTATGTCTGACTGAAGAGTACAAACTTCCAATTACAACTGAAAATTAAGGCAGCAGTCTGTCAGCATCCTGGATTCATTTGAAAGTTAATATTAGGACTGACTGACCTCCTCACATTCAGACATTCCTATCAATTAAATTTTCTTTTGTGCCTGTGTCAAATGTTGAAATAATGAGATTCAGTGTGGCTGTATTTTCAAAACAATGAAACTGTATTTCAGCCACACACACTCTAAGAGCAGTTCTTTAAACCTTATAAATCTAGATACAATTCTGAGCACTGAATAAACTTCAAAATAAGGAAAAAAAGGAAAAGAACAGAAACATTCCTGCTTTTTAAACCACACATAAAATCTGAAACTAATACCTAAGCCTCTTTGAGATAGTTTATGAACCATACTAAAGCACAAGACAAGTTTCTGTTAAAGTGGGTAAAAAAGGAAAGGAAGAAAAACCACCAGAAGAGAAAGACAGCTGCTGCTTTGAAGTATCATTGAAGGTTCAGGAAAAACACAAACACATTTTCAGTGAGTCATTTCAAATAAAAGAGTACCTGAAATAATCAAAGGCAGTTGAATAAATCTTTTCTCTCAAAACGTTTCGGATAGTTGCATTTGGAACCACATCAGCATGCAGCAAAGACAAACCCAGGGTCAGCAACCTAATAAGCAAAATAGAGAATGGAAATGTTGGCTCTCCCAAAATGGTGACCAATACACCACCATGCAAACCACAACTACAGCTGTAACTGTAGCCTGAGGAGTGTCTGTTTCAGAGCTCTTGGCAACCTGTTCATATTATCATCAGTCTATTCCCAAAGCTGTGACTGCTGAACCACAGAAAGTGAAAGCCTTCAAGTCACAACAGGTGGAAATAACTGATGAAGCAAAGATTAGATCCATGACGTGGGCAATTCACTATATGAAATCATCCCATGAAATTTCCTGAAACACCAAAAAATTACTTTCAAGCTGAAGTGATCAACTTCTGCTTTGAAAACAGAGCTTAGACTGCATCATTGCAGGCTTTTAAAGCAATTTTCATCACTTGAAGCCAAGGACAAGTTAAACATGTAGTGTTTCGTTGTTTTCTTCCATCTCCCTATAACCTTATTTCTTCTCGCTATAATCTTATTTCTTATTTCTGTGATTCCACCAAGGAAAAACCCAAAAGCACTCACTTAAATCGGGGCCCAATGGCTGCCACGTGCCGATTCAAGCTGCCTTTTGCCCCCCCGATGTTCAGGGACAGGGACCGCTGGAGCAGGCTGGAGAAGATCTCGATTTGGTCAGAACTGCAGTATTTGGCTATTTCAAACCTCTGCACCAAAAACTGAGAAAAAAAGACAGACATACCATGCCTCCTTTGACCTTTTTGAGTTTCAAACCCCACCCCCAGACTTCTCTGTTTCAAACACCTTTCTCCCCCTCAATGATTATGCTCATTTAAACAGAGTGTGTCTCCTGGCTGTGAGTACATGACTCCAGTCCTTTCCCAAATCACAGGAACAGGAAGTGCAGACTGCCACAGGTGGGACATTCCAGAAGAAATACACACCTCTATCCAGATGTAATGTGGGGTCACCTCTGGTGGACAGGGCCTTGGCTGGCTCTCCTCCGAGGCTGCTAATGGATCTGCTTCTTTCTGCTCTGCAGAAAACAGCCCAACTTTCTGCTCCACTGTCATTTGCCAGGCTCCTGCCATTTCCCGCATGAACTGCAGAAAGGAAGGTGACAGTTTTTCTTGTTTCAAGAGCATCTTCTTATATGGAAAATACAATCTTTCCCCACAGCACACACAAGAACCTACTACAACAACTAAAATTCACTGCAGTGCTGACGGAGAGGCAGAGACAAGTCTATACATCCCACCTGAAAGAAAATGTTTCTTTCACATCCTAAATTACAACAGGAAGAGAGACTCCCCCAGAATCTCAGCTAGTAACAGAAACACTAAAGGCAACAGCAGCCAGGCATTGCATTTTGTTGAGGACACTGAATTGTCAGATCAGCCCATGCCATCCATCCTTCTGCTCTACTAAAGTTCGCTGCCTCTCACACAAGTCCAGCAGAGACAAGCACATGCCAGGTACCCATGACCTGCAGGACACAGTTTGGCCCCTGAGAACACTGAGCACACCCTGGCTGATCAAGCACAACATAAAGATGGCACATAATTCAGTTTTGCTGATCCTGCTCTTAGGAGCAGCATCCTCTGTAGTAAGGGGGCCGAGCAACCAAGGGTGCTTCTCTGTTCTCCTCAACAAGATACAAAGACATTTCCCCAAATGCCCAATGGAAAGAAATGAACTTGATGCTTAAGAAATTAACCACTGAAACCTGCACATAAACTCAACTAAGTATATTCAGATGGGTGATTATCTCCAGCAAGTGAAACACTTGGTGCTCCCTAAGCAAAGCAATTACCAGAGGCAGCTTTCTCAGCTGTGTGAACTGTCACTACACCATGGTGAGTTGCTTTATTACTATTACATTGATCCCCATCTCACAAAATACAACTGGTTTAGCCTGTTACAGGATTAGGACACTTGCAAGCCTATGTTTTTATGTAACAGTGCAATACAGGATACCAGAGGCTGATTAATGAGCAGGGACACTGATTTCTCTTTGTTTTAAAATACCATTCTATAGTTTTTGATAGTACAGAGTCATTCATGAACAGCTCAGGCCTCTCATCAGTAAAGTAAATTCTACAGCTGAGATTCTAACAGGTTTCTTTTGCTGTAACACTCATGCTGTTGAGAAAGATCTGTTTCCCCCAGTCCACCTCGTGAGGTACTCAGACTTCCAACAATAAAGAAACAGAGACTTCCTGGCAGGCTGAAGTGATTAACAGTGCATTTAAACACCTTGACACAGATTCACAGTATCTGTGAATCTCTCAAAATCTTCTCTCTTCCCCCTCGCAGGGGCAGAGAATGAGTAGTTAAATCGCTTCCTACCGGCACTTCTATTCCATTCTTGGCAGCAAGCAGCCACTCCCAGCAAGCAATTGCTGTTTCCATGCCATGTTCATTGAACATTCGCAGGGGTCCCCAACACAGATGATGAAGGAGCTGGGGATCACAGTCTGAAAACAAACATTCACTCAGATTTCTCCAACAGAACAACTGCTTTCCACGTCAGCATGACATTGGTGTGCACCGTAGGGAATAATCAGTTCCTAAAAATAAATAGCTTCTAGTTTAAGGAGGCTTTTCCCCAATATAAGCCTAATAGAAAAAATTCAAAACACAGTTTTGCTTCAAGTTGATGCCTACTGGGTTGGTATAAGGATAGTTTCTGTAGTTTGTTATTCTTGGCATTCACCGTCAGAAAGCAGAACTCCATTTGGTTTTCATTACCTTTGCTGCTTATTAGCAGTGCAGTCAACTTAAACATGGCCTGGGTGTAGAATTCAGTATTGCTTGATTCAAGAGCAGCATTCAGCTCTTTGACCATCAGTTTATTCAGGTCAGATGTTCGTCCTGTGGCATTTGAGAACTGAATCATTCCAGAAACCTGTAAAATTTAAGGGGGTTTTCAACAGAGAACAGTATTTTCAGGAATCCAGTTTAGTGTTGGTCATGTGCTGATTAGGGAGCTCCACAAACAGAGGCATCTTTTGTTACTACTTTACCAAATCTTTAGCTTTCTCTGCAATCTAATCTGTATCTTTATCTAATCTTTAGCTTTATCTGCAAGACCAACAGTAAAATGATCTGTTTAATAACCTAGAAAAATTATACTCTTTATCCTGAAGGGATTTAGAGACTATGCTTCATGTAACATAGACCCATACGCCAGTATAGGCTGGAAGGATATCATCCCCTGAGAAGCGATGCCAGAGCTTATGGACACCCCACACTCACGAGAAATCCTGTACTTACCTCTCCTGCGTAACGGTTGCGCAAGTTAAGAGAAGCCATGAAGTTGGAGTAGTCCTTCTTCACACAAGTTGGTCTTTCAGTTAGCTGGGTTGCCTATGACCAGACCATAACAAGGTGTTTATACTGTTCATATCAAACCACTTGTCTCTTTATCTTTTCATTCCTTCACATATGTTTTACATTTCCTTATGCTTATAATCAGAGTAGTATCAGAACTGTTAGGTACAACAGTACCAGGACTGATAAAAATCAAATAAGGAGTATGTGTATTTTTTCCATCAATACAGGATCATAGACTCGATGATCCCTGTAGGTCCGTTCCAACTCAGTATATTCTAACTCCTGGCCCTGCACAGGACAAACCCAACAATCACACCACACCATTGGGAGCATTGTCCAAACACTTCTTGAGCTCTGTCAGGCTTGGTGCAGTAACCACTTCCCTGGGGAACCTGTTCCCGTGCCCAGCCACCCTCTGAATGAAGAACCTTTTCCTAATACCCAGCCTTAAACCTCCCCTGACTCAGCTTCATGACATTGCTTTGAGTCCTGTCCCTGGTCGCGAGAGAGGAGATCAGTGCCTGCCACTCTGCTGCCCCTTGTGAGGAAGTTGTAGGCAGCAATGAGGTCTCTCCTCAGCCCTCTGATTTGTCAAGGTCTCTCTGCAGGTGCACAAAGGAACAAACAGTACTCACACCCAGAGTGGTGTTCTGCCTGTTGTAGCCTGCAAAGTGCAAAACGCTTTCCGTAGCCATGGCCAGTCCAGTGTGCTGGGACAACCCCGATACCCAGTTCTGATGTTTGTTTAGGTACTCCTGAAAAAAAAATCCCAAACCCCAAAATACTTGGTTATCTTCAAAACAAGGCAGCTCATAAGCAAACTGTGCTTACAAAAACATAAGCAATACAAGCAGAAGCTCATCACTGCAAACTATGGGAAACTTAACTATACACATACGTGACAAAAGACTGTCCCTACTCATCCCTTCCAGGCATTGCTCCCCTGGCAATAAGATTTTCTGAATACACAAAGACTCCTTCTGTATTTAAAATGAATGAAGTTATCAAGATAAATGCTTGAAGGCTGAGATCTTTCTTAAAGGAATTACTTCTGACAAAAAATACCTTATGAGACGAAGTGTTTTGGACTACATGGACGAAGNGGCAGCAAGCAGCCACTCCCAGCAAGCAATTGCTGTTTCCATGCCATGTTCATTGAACATTCGCAGGGGTCCCCAACACAGATGATGAAGGAGCTGGGGATCACAGTCTGAAAACAAACATTCACTCAGATTTCTCCAACAGAACAACTGCTTTCCACGTCAGCATGACATTGGTGTGCACCGTAGGGAATAATCAGTTCCTAAAAATAAATAGCTTCTAGTTTAAGGAGGCTTTTCCCCAATATAAGCCTAATAGAAAAAATTCAAAACACAGTTTTGCTTCAAGTTGATGCCTACTGGGTTGGTATAAGGATAGTTTCTGTAGTTTGTTATTCTTGGCATTCACCGTCAGAAAGCAGAACTCCATTTGGTTTTCATTACCTTTGCTGCTTATTAGCAGTGCAGTCAACTTAAACATGGCCTGGGTGTAGAATTCAGTATTGCTTGATTCAAGAGCAGCATTCAGCTCTTTGACCATCAGTTTATTCAGGTCAGATGTTCGTCCTGTGGCATTTGAGAACTGAATCATTCCAGAAACCTGTAAAATTTAAGGGGGTTTTCAACAGAGAACAGTATTTTCAGGAATCCAGTTTAGTGTTGGTCATGTGCTGATTAGGGAGCTCCACAAACAGAGGCATCTTTTGTTACTACTTTACCAAATCTTTAGCTTTCTCTGCAATCTAATCTGTATCTTTATCTAATCTTTAGCTTTATCTGCAAGACCAACAGTAAAATGATCTGTTTAATAACCTAGAAAAATTATACTCTTTATCCTGAAGGGATTTAGAGACTATGCTTCATGTAACATAGACCCATACGCCAGTATAGGCTGGAAGGATATCATCCCCTGAGAAGCGATGCCAGAGCTTATGGACACCCCACACTCACGAGAAATCCTGTACTTACCTCTCCTGCGTAACGGTTGCGCAAGTTAAGAGAAGCCATGAAGTTGGAGTAGTCCTTCTTCACACAAGTTGGTCTTTCAGTTAGCTGGGTTGCCTATGACCAGACCATAACAAGGTGTTTATACTGTTCATATCAAACCACTTGTCTCTTTATCTTTTCATTCCTTCACATATGTTTTACATTTCCTTATGCTTATAATCAGAGTAGTATCAGAACTGTTAGGTACAACAGTACCAGGACTGATAAAAATCAAATAAGGAGTATGTGTATTTTTTCCATCAATACAGGATCATAGACTCGATGATCCCTGTAGGTCCGTTCCAACTCAGTATATTCTAACTCCTTGCCCTGCNCTCCTGGCCCTGCACAGGACAAACCCAACAATCACACCACACCATTGGGAGCATTGTCCAAACACTTCTTGAGCTCTGTCAGGCTTGGTGCAGTAACCACTTCCCTGGGGAACCTGTTCCCGTGCCCAGCCACCCTCTGAATGAAGAACCTTTTCCTAATACCCAGCCTTAAACCTCCCCTGACTCAGCTTCATGACATTGCTTTGAGTCCTGTCCCTGGTCGCTAGAGAGGAGATCAGTGCCTGCCACTCTGCTGCCCCTTGTGAGGAAGTTGTAGGCAGCAATGAGGTCTCTCCTCAGCCCTCTGATTTGTCAAGGTCTCTCTGCAGGTGCACAAAGGAACAAACAGTACTCACACCCAGAGTGGTGTTCTGCCTGTTGTAGCCTGCAAAGTGCAAAACGCTTTCCGTAGCCATGGCCAGTCCAGTGTGCTGGGACAACCCCGATACCCAGTTCTGATGTTTGTTTAGGTACTCCTGAAAAAAAAATCCCAAACCCCAAAATACTTGGTTATCTTCAAAACAAGGCAGCTCATAAGCAAACTGTGCTTACAAAAACATAAGCAATACAAGCAGAAGCTCATCACTGCAAACTATGGGAAACTTAACTATACACATACGTGACAAAAGACTGTCCCTACTCATCCCTTCCAGGCATTGCTCCCCTGGCAATAAGATTTTCTGAATACACAAAGACTCCTTCTGTATTTAAAATGAATGAAGTTATCAAGATAAATGCTTGAAGGCTGAGATCTTTCTTAAAGGAATTACTTCTGACAAAAAATACCTTATGAGACGAAGTGTTTTGGACTACATGGACGAAGGGAATATAATTAGGTGTCCTTTCACACAAGGATAGACTCCCCTGAGGCTCTTTTTTTAGGAAAGAAAATATAAACTTCAGGTAGATTTGCAGTGTCCAATATCTGCAAAAATCAAATTTTCACAGAAGCAGGCCCATTACCTGTAGATGAGATTTTGTAACAGAGGGAGCCCACTTCATTGCCTCTTGCAGAATCATCCCACAGCGTGCAGCGAAGTCCTTGACTATACTCTAGAATAAAAAGCATCAACACAATCAGTAAAACATAGGACATTTAACGTGAGGCACCGGTTTTAATGGCATAATAAGTAACATAGGGAGCAAGACAGTTGCAGCAATGTGACACAGTTAAAATCTTCTGTAACAGTTAAATGTGCCCTTGATTAGAAAAGAACTGGCAGACTTTAAGTCCAGTAAAACAGTAAAATTTAGAAAAACATAAATAATGAGTGTCATCTGCAATTAGAAAAATCTCACCTAGGGAAGTATTTTTTAAAAATGACCATTCAGAGTAGCTCACTAATTTATCTCCAAGCTAAGAAATGAGGCATTATTTCATTCTTTGATAAATCAAGGAGGGCCACCCACCTCTCTGGCTTCGTGCGTGTCAGGGACTGTTATTCTGTATGGAGCATCAGGAATGTCATAGTATGGTTGGTCCTTGTGAATATCCTGAACAGAAACAATTATCAGCTCTCAGCAAGGCAAAATTCATCATCACTTGACATTAACACTAACAAGTACCAAACCTATTTTGTTAACATTTGCTTGCCAAGTCAATTTGAACAGCTCTAAAAGAAACTGTTTGTATTCCGGTTTGGTTTTTAGAATAAATAATTTCAAATATCCAAAGCACTCTCCTCAACATTTAGTACAAAAATAAAACTCTATAAAGCATTTCCATCTTCAAAAATTCTAGCCTGTAATAGATTCAAGAAATATGGATACAGGTACACAGACTGGAGAGAATACAATCTAAAAACTGTAAGTTATAGAAGACCAAACAAACCACAAACCAGAAAAACACCACCAAATTTTTATTTCAAATGAGACATTTCAACAATTATAAACCACATCTGACAACAACTTTTAGCACTAGTTCTACTACTTATGAAATAGGGTTGCAAGGATAATTCTTGCTTCACAAAAATTTAAAATTAAGATTTTATCAATCTTAGTAAAAGGAAAACCAAATTACAAACTCAATTAAGTATCAAATAAACGCAGAACAAAGCAAAAAAGAGAAAAAAAAAATTCCAGGAAAGAAAAAGTACTTACCGCACTAAGAGACAGAGACAATGTCTGCAGAATATCTAGCATAGTCTTCAGCACAGTTCCACTCCACAGCAAGTGAGGAAATCTAGAGCAAGACAGAATTCAGAAACACAATAAGCATGGAGAGCTGAGGAAGGACATTACTTTATCAAGGGAGCTAATCAAACAGCCTGCTTTATACACCCCTAGGTAAGCTCACACTCAACAGAAGCCACAAAGCCTGCCACGGCTCACGGCAGCCTGGCTTAATCCAGAGCCAAAAGCTGAGGGAGCTATTTCATAGGAGCTGAGATTGCATTTGTATCATGGGCACTTTGCTTTGCTCCACCCATGGGAATACTAAGCAGACACACATTTTAACCAGGGGTTTCAGAGCTCAGGCTAAAAATACTATTGAATGTTATTTTTCAAGGAGACGTTTCAGCAGAAGTAGCAGCCAAGAAATCCACTTGACCAGTGTCACCCAGTGCCTAAGGAACCACTGAACAGTCATTGAGAAAAGAGAAACATGAAATCTATACTCACTTGTCTACCAGTCCAGATAAGTATTTGTCTGCAACTCTCCTGATTCTCTTGTGAATGTGGTTGAAATTCACCAGCAAGAACTGAGCATGTCTCTCCAGCTCTTCTTCATTCTCCTTAGTTTTAGGCTAAAAAACATGCCAAAGTATGAAGCTCTTAAAGGAAAAGACAAACTCACTTTCATAAACTGAAATGAGAACTTTAATACAAATTCAAAATTTCAGTTTCCAGGTTACCTACTTTATCAGCCATCATTGACAGGAAAGCTTCAAACACCTTATCAGCAACAGCTATCACACACTGCATCATACCTGAGGAACAGAGAGAAGTGATGGGTTTGATTGTCAAAACTACATTTGTTTTATAAACCAAGTTTTACAGTTAAAAAGTGTTTACGTTTACTCAGCCAATATTGAACCCGTTTCAAAACAAAGCCAGTTTTCTTGGCAAGAATAAAGCAGAAGCAATCTGGTGAACATGATTCATTTTGTTATATAGCTGATTGATTTGTTTCTGCTTTGCAGGCCTAAAGATAATTTCCTCATATCTCAAGCTGAGAGAAAACCTAGACAGGTATATCTTACCAGATTTGTCTTTCTGAATTGCTTTATCTTCAAAATAGCAAAACATGACTTGGAAGCGATCTTGATCAGTTGAACGCAGCACCCTAGGGAAGGAGAGTTTTGTAAGCTGGGGTGTTTTGGGGTTTTTTATTTCAGTTTTGTTTCGTTTAGATTACGCTTGTTTCAGGGATTTATTGATTGTTTTGTTTCAAGGTTTTTTTTGCTGTTTCATCAGTGAAAAGAAGTAAGTATCTATACATATACCTCATATACTCCAGGCGGTAAACAGAAAGGAGATAGGTAGACATGGCAAAGTCCAACTTATTGATCAATGCTGACACTTCTGGAGGAGGATCCAAGAGATTGATTATGGTACTCCGTAATTCATTTAATTCAGCCTAGAGAGGAATACAGGAAGTTATCTTAAGTGGGAGTCCTGTATTAGCTTGTGTCCTCAAACATGCGTTCAGCTATTACTCTGTAAACGTTTCAACCTTCACAAGTATGTCAGGATGCTTCTGCTTGCAGACTCAGACCAACCTCCCCTGACTCAGCAAGTCACAATGCTTCAAATACAGAACAGAATTAAATCTGGAATCAAGCTCCTGGCAGAAATAACTGCTAATTTCCACGCAGTTATACCAATGAAGAAATACAATTCCTACACTAAATGCATGCAAGTTCAACCAACATCAGCACTGTCCAGCTCCTAAAACTTCATGGACTTGTTGTGCCAGTCTTTGGTGTCACAGAACTATGTATCTAGGCACAATGCAGATTTCTGTATTATTTAGGAGCCAAAGAGATTTCATAAGCCAAAAAGAGCCCTTGGGCAAAATCTGTCCTGCAAAATCTATCCTACAAACACTAAGGAGACAGAATACCAGTATCATTTTTAACATTTCTTTAAAAGACTGAATGTATTGTTTCCTTTCAAACTTCGTTGATTTTCTTTTCTTTTTTTAAACAGTGGAAGTTTTGTCGGATACAAAATGGATGAAAAAGCACTAAGAGGCTTCCATCTCCACAAAAACTTGGTTTCTACACCTAATTAAGGTGGTGTAGCTACCGCCCTAAACACTTATATTAACACTCCACAAAACTGACCCCAAGTCACTTATGCATCCTGCTGTCAGAAGAATAGTGTAAAATAGCTGCTTTCCACTACTAGGAGGCAGGTTCAAGGGGTGTTGTGCTATTTCAATATATCACAGATACCATGGCATTTAACACTGGCAGACATTATGGAAGAAGGTAATAGAAGAAATGAATTCCTACAGAAGTCACGGTGTCATTCTTCATGGCAGAGTTGTACTGCAGAACAGATCGAAGTGGCTCTTTGCTGGGAAATGTGAGTAATGGAGACTTGGTTGCAATTTCACACACACCTTCATACCATTCTTCTGGCCAAAGACCTGGAACAAAAGTAGAAAGAGGAAGGTCGAATGAGGGATTAAAAAAAAATAAAGTTTCACAAAGTTACTCGCATTACCAAGCTCTGTACTACTTCCTAGGGCAGATTTTTCATGCTCTTAAGCACAGACACTCAACACAGGTGATCCATGTCCCAAATGTAGTCTGTTTAGGGGAAGTATCTCACTGGATAAGAAGCTTCTACTTAATTACCATTGTACCCCATGTGTCCGATCTTCCATTTCAGGAATGTGGCTATCAAAACTCATAGCTAAGGCTATTAATTTAGGAATAAAACTAAGTACAAGTTGTACTATGCTGCATCTGATAACAAAACTGCAAAGATGTAAAGAAATCCTACTGGAGAACTGTCATGTAAGCTGTTTGCTTTGAAGTGTCTTTATGCCTGTAATTTTTCTTCCAGCTACTGTGAATAATTTCCATATAGTTGTATTCACATTCATCAAAAGTTTAAATGTGAGCAGCAATGCTGTCCTCTTAGAATGTCCAGTACCTGATCCTTCCACAGCAAATCCCATCAGCACCGAATACAACCAGAAATCACGGAACAGCTTCTGCAACCTGGGCTTGGCCTCCTTGATGGGTGGCAAGCGTCTAGTGAGCTACCAAAGAAATAAAAATTAACATTAGAAAATGGTGGGAGTTAGAGTAACTTAATTCCACACTAAGGAATCAATTCATGTACCTTCTTTACCATGATTTACAAAGGTAATATTCTTTGTCACCAAGGAGAACTAGTATTATACTGCTACTGTTACACTGAAGGCATTAAGATCTTTTTGGAGAGCTGAAAGGCTAACTTTTTGAGATGCCTGAAGTATGAATTTCCTTTGTTTTACACAGGAATAACACCATGCTGATACAGTAACCTCTGAGGAGAATACATAATATTAGCATACTATCCACTGCAGGGAGGAAGAGACCACCTGGTCCTTTAAATTGTGCTGAAGACAATGCCATGCAGCTTTGCTTCAGTGTAAAGGAACTCCAAACTAAATAAATATTAGTCAAAAACACTTCTGGTTGCTATTGTTTATTAGCTTTGTGGAAATACACTGAGGCACCAATTGGGGATCTTTTGTTTGCACCCACGCACAGAATGACATCAGTTCTGAAGAATTTACTATCTAAACAAGCAAGTAAAAGCATTATTTTCAACACATTTATTAAAATTCTCTGATACTTTTTGCACAAACAGCTGCTACCACCGGAGGAGCACTATATCCTCCCAGCCAACATAATATACAATTTTAGATAAATTTATATAACAAAGATCATAGTGTGTTATCCTAAAAAGAGCTAAAGCACAGGCAGTGTATAAAAAGTAAAAGAAATTGTCCATTAAACCGCAAGCTTTATTCAATATGACTGTATATTACTACTGTAAACTTTACTAACAAAATGTTACATTATAACCTAGCTTGAAGAAGTTTTCTCTAACCACAATAATCCTCTCTAGGTATGAGAGCCAGCAGTACTTCAGTGAAACCTTACATAAAGCCAATTTTGGATGCATTTGTAAATCATGAGGGAGATTAGTCATTTAAAAAAGAAAAGCATGAAAAAATCCCTCTATTTTAATAAAATCAGTCTGAGTTTATGCCAGTGAACAGCACTATGGTAGAAAGCTGTTTGTGCCATGGAAATCTTTGCACCAATATAACACCAGCTGAAGAAGCCCCATCCCAACCACAGAGGCCTCAAACACATTTGCACTAAGATGCTCCCCCCATTCCCCCTTTCAGCACAAAATAGCAGCTACATGGCTTTTCTTGTCATTAACAGTCAAGTTTATGCACGTGCTTGACTTTGAAACTTTACATACACACTGATTTTTGCTCAAAGATCTTCCTCAAAAGGGAACAAGTACCTGCAAAGCCATAAAAGTAGTTCAGCAAACAACAGAGAATTCAGCAGAGATCACTAGGCAAGGGAGGGATTTTGGCTGACGAAGTAAGTTTAGCAGTGTTTGGTTTAGAGAATGTTTACTTTGGGAGATACACAAAAAACCAGCGTCAAAGTTCAGATTTAAACCCTGCCGTTCCCTTTACTTGAGCTTTTCAACACATCCTTCCCGTACAGTGGCTTAAAGGTAAGCTTCATTTACCTCTCCTGTTATTTTAGGTAGATCTCACCAAAGACATGCATATTGCAGAGAAGGGGGATGTTTTGCCTGTGTAAGCGCAGCTAAACAATAACTGAACTTTGGTGAAGATGAGAATGTAAAGCTGGGAATACAGACAGCAAATTCTGCTGTGCCAAGAGCAGAAAATGTTTATCAATGGTTACTGGACAGAGTATCTCAGCCCTAAGGGCCTGACTTCTGGGGGCGGGGAAAAATCTAATGAATTTATGAAGAAACAATAAAAAAAAGACTGACTCGAGATGCTCAGTCACAGTCTAAAACAATTTCATAAGCATCTTATTCGGATCCTTCATTTTTGCAGAACAATGTATTCTTTTATATGGGGGGATCACCTTTAATGGTTTCAGTATTTAAAGCAGATTAGTCTGGGGGAGAGTTTCAAAAATTAAACTGTCAGCTCAGTTATTTCAATCCTGTTACAACATGTTTGAAAATATTTTCCTTTAAGGTTTTATTCACTGAAATACAGGTCAGTGAACAGGTACAGGTATGTGAAATGTGAACCTTTATACTTTACAGAACAGCTCTCCTTCCGAATTTAAAAAGCATTTTAATCAACACCTTAGTAAGATTTTTGTTTTAACTGTATTCAGTATTTTGTCCTGTATTATATTGTAAATAACTGCCTTTTTACTCAGAAAGTGTATCAATTGAAATTAACTTTATAAATTCATGAAGTAACTTTATCATTAAGTCTGAGAAAAACCCAAGGCCTGGCATTCAGACACCCATTCAGTTTCAGCAGACAGAGCCATTGAACACTTATATTTTGATCTCTGTCACAGGAGGGAATTACACTTTTTCATATCTTTTTAATATCACTGTAATTACTGCACCCAATATTATGGTGAAAAGTCTCTCAGACCCACTTCTTGGTAAAGGGTTTTACAGATGAGTAAGTCTGATGGATTCTCTTCAAATACATACCAAAGAAAATTCTTGATTTTAAAAATAATTTAAAAATGCAACAGTCCAATACTCAGTAGATTAAGAGATTGATTAAGTTTCCGTTAGCAAAATGCAGGTTCTACTTAAATGTATTCTCAAACAAACCAGGAGAGGTTACGAATCTAGAACTGGGATCACAGTAAGCCTAGAGAAACAAAGTTCTGAAGGGAGCTCACAGAGACTTCACATCATGAAGAAAACAGAGAGCACTACGAGTTCTGCAGTGCTACACAGAAGTAAAGTGAAACAAAACATAACTAAGCCAAAAGCAGACTCAAGCCAATGAATCACAAGAGTGGCAGATGAGGACAGAGAGCTGCAGAAAGGGTGCACAGACATTGAGTAACATGCCCGAGGAAGGCCATGAGCAGGCCAGGACAGATGTTTGTGCCCAACACTTCCCCCACTGCAGTCCCACTAATGGTACTCAGTGCAAATACACGTCTTTCTACATGCCTAGATCTCCTTTATTCACCAGACTGCTGCCTTGCTTTTCCAAAATACTCCCACAAAACTTCAATTTTTGTTGTAGCTACAGGATGTTTGTTTTCCAAATTTTTCAGTACATCTCAGCTTTCTGGTATGCTCCTGCAAGGGACTGGATCAGGAGTCCCTCTTCCGCCTACCAAGTTCAAATCTTCAAACTTAACTTCACATTGTATTTTCAGCACACACTACTAGCACAGTTAGTGCACAGTTTAAGTGTAACAGTTTATAAATAAAGAGTCCCACATATTTTGCATAATGAGTTTGTTACTGTTGAAATATGCCAGTAATGACTATTTGTGTGGGAGGAGGTCAACCAATTCTTTGGCAGGCTGGAGGCATTGTGTAAGCAAAACCAATTACCAGTAAAACGGACTTATCCATCTAATTGACATCTGTTCCACTAAAAAACAATGCTGTCAAATAAGGTGACTATAGATGTTCTGTTGTGACAGAAATCAGCATGGACCTGAAATCAGGGAATAGATAACTAAAATTCAATTATCCTTGGCCCTCTCAACTGTGTTGTCTTCCAGGCTTTCACCGGTCAGAATGAAGTTCCTATTTCAATTGCTTGCCCTTGCTCTCATCATAACCTCCACATTTTGCGGAGTCAAGGATGTCACTGAGCATTTTGAAAGCCTTAAAGGTGCACAACCACACGAAAACGGGACTTACATGCCAAACCTACCACTCGAGTTCCACAGAGAAAACACCATCACTAATGACTTGATTCCTGAAGAGGAGGAGGAAGAGGATTATCTAGACCTCGACAAGATACTGAGTGAAGATGACTACAGTGATGTTATTGATGCTGCCCCAAACATGGTTTCTGAAGTTCAGCAAGGAAATATTCTTGAACTATTCCAGGGCAAAACCAGAATCCAGCGCCTCAATATCCTCAACGCAAACTTTGCCTTCAACCTTTACCGCAGTGTGGCAGACAAGGCCAGCTCCTCAGACAATATTATCATGGCTCCTGTTGGTATTTCCACTGCAATGGCTATGATTTCCCTGGGTCTGAAAGATCAAACCCAGCAGGAAGTGTTATCTGTTCTTGGCTTTCAAGACTTCATTAATGCCAGCAGCAAATACGAGCTCATGACTGTTCACAACCTCTTCCGCAAACTCACCCATCGGCTCTTCAGACGCAACTTTGGCTACACGCTGAGGTCTGTCAATGACCTTTATATTCATAAGGACTTTTCTATTCTGAATGATTTCAAAAACAATATGAAAACATACTACTTTGCTGATGCCCAACCAGCTGATTTCTCAGATCCCAACTTCATAGCCAAAACCAACGAACGCATCTTGAAGCTGACCAAGGGATTAATAAAGGAAGCTCTTGTGAATATAAACCCTACAACACTGATGATGATTCTTAACTGTCTTTACTTTAAAGGTAAGAATCTGTTATTTCAATCTTAGTGAAGGATTTTCTCAGTTTGCAATGCACTGCCATATGTCATTAGGAATCCCAGATGGAACTTAAGTCTAGTCTACACTATAAAAAACCCACTGACTCGCTCATTAAGAATCTCTATTATTAGCCCATTTTTGCCTGTTTCTGTAGCACAACAATGTTCTAGTCATGCTCTGAAGTTAGTGGGTATTGTATACAGAGAGCAAATGCTTACTACTTCCAAAACCTTAAAGACTCACAGCAAGACAGAAAAGTAACATGAATGCAGAACAGCCCCAGAGATCATGAGCTGTGTAGAAGTCTCAGATGGGGAGGAATAAATGCGTTTGCAAGTTATTAGTCACATTCAGTCCTGGCATCACTGAAATGGTACAGATTGATTTCGGTTAAAGCACTTAACATTTTTTAAGTATTCAGGATACATACGAATGACCACAAAGAATCTCAGCTTGAAGGATGCAATTTTTTTATACGATCAGAGCGTGATCCTTGTCAACAGGCTCATACAGGGGACCTAAGAGAATAACCAAAACAAACACTGTTCTTCTACAACTAAAATCACACACATTCACTACATGGAATATTTCAGTTAATTCAGCATGAACTGTCTGCTGATATAGGCTTCTTAGTAAAGGCTGAACAGTTAAAAAGGCTTGAAGTAAAGACTGTGCAATATATTATTATTATAAACCCTTATTTTCAATATCTTTACATTTAAACTAAGCTGTGGTGAGATTTTCAACATAAGTTATCTGCCTCAGGTTGAAAGTTTGTTAGTTTTTCAACAAACTTTTAAAATTATATTAAATGAGCAAGAGGTGGGAGGTGCCAATGAAAGAACTGAGGATGAAAGGAAATCTGTTACTGACTGTTTAAGATGAAAATCAGAAAAAGGTGACTTAAAACACAGCTAAGTAAAGACAGATTAGCCCAAAAAGGTAACAGTGTTTGCAAGTACAACACACTCCTTTCCATAAGTCATGAAGGAGTTAATTTTTCCCCAGTTATGTCCCTACTTCCAAGAAACAACAGCCTCTCTTACACCTGCTATCTCAGCAGGTTATAGAAGCAACATTCCTATAAATGTACCTTTTCCCACTCACTTGCAAGGAATTACTTCCTTGAATAATGCCACTTATCTCTAAGAGAATCTGAAGCAACCATTAGCATAAAATCCAAATAATCTCCTATTCTCAGGTACCATCCAACAGGCACTTACTTGTATCCTTGACTGCCTCTCTGATGATCACATCCTACTAAATACCAGGCTTTACTGACTATTAGACCACCCTAAGAAAAGGACTATACAAAGTGAAGTTTTTTTTCATAGTTTGGTCAAATTGGAAATACCCTTTTGTTCCACTCCAAAATTATTAAATACTTGTGCTATCTCAAAATAACAAAAACACCACAAAAACAGATAGCTGTGGTATTGGAACTCTTGAGTTATCAAGATCAAAAAGACTTGGCTTTTTCTTCTGCCCATGAAGTCCTGTTAGTCCAAACTGCCTTGGTGCCATCTGCTGAAGGCTGTAATTTATAACCCTCAAAACAAAAAAGATCAATTCTCTGTTGCTGTCTCTCGTACTTTTGTCTTACAGTGACAGTCTCCTGGGAATTCTATTTTGAGTGGAACCGAATTTTTTAAAAGCAAGTTCTGCTCCTGGGTTTCTTAGTTTCCCCACTACTCCTCCTAACATGTCCAATTTTGTCCACATCTTTCCATTTGCGCTGTTTGTACCACTGCAGAGAAGCTCTGTTAAGCCCTCAGAACTAAGAAACCTATAAGCATTTTCAGATATCAGTACAAGTGATACTGAGTAGTAGGATAATTGACAAACACTGTGAGTTTTCAAGCTCCTTTTATATTAAAGACCACCAAGAAACTATTGGAAACTACTTATGTTGGTAAGAAGTACATTTCATCTTGCACAGATGTCCAGTCTACCCCCCTTTCTGCACAGCAATCATTTATGAGCTTCCTATCGAGTAGGAGCTGGTTATTTTAGCCACGGCAGTTCTGGTAACTAACAAATGCTGACAGGTACAAAATGTCCTGATTTTCTGAGATTCTGGTCACAAATGCAAAAGAAAAGTCACTCAACAGAGACATCATCTGCCACCACAGATGGATCCAAAAGACATCTTGGGGGAAGATTCAAAACAGAAAGTCACAAAAGTCATAAAGTGCCAGCTGGTTTCTGCTGGCCACATAGCTACTGCTAGGGATCAGTATTCTACCCCAAGACAAACACATTTGCAAAACTGAATCCAAGAAAAATGTTCCCCAGCTCCTCTCTTTCACTAGGAAGAGCTGATTATGTCTCCCATCCCTCAGTGGATGGCAGTGCTGCTGAAGCTGCCCTGGCCCACAGCAGCCCCATGTCATTGGCCAGCTGGAGTCCTACACCTGTGAATTCTGCTCCCTGAAGAACAGCCAGATACTGGGTTTCCCATAGAAGTGAGACAATTTGTTTGGAATAGCATCATCCATTTTATAGCCCATACCTTTCAGACTATTAACCACAGTCTGACTGCTTCTCAAACTGGCCCCCATCAGTCTGACATGTGAAGGAACTAATATTAGAATGAAAGTTGGACTTAAGAAAAAAAAAGGCTTATTCACAGTCAATCTGACAAAGTCAGACTAAGGAACCAATTAAGGTTATATTGTAGCCTCTCCACACAGTCACAGTCACATTCCTCACATACTTGCTTGCCAATGATGGCCTAAATTCCTGAGTTTTTACAGGAAATACTGGTAACCCTATTTCCACTATAATTGTCTAGCTTTGTCTGCCCCTTAAGAAATGATGTTTATTCCAGAGCCACAGTTCTATAAAAAGACCAACAGAACACTGTATTTAAAAAACCTTCTTTCAAACAGTCAATAAATATTTCTGGTATCCAGAGTACCTCCACATAAAAAGCTTCATACTCTGATGGCAAAGCTTTCTGGGCTGCAAAATGTGTTGGACTGCATTATTTGGGCATAAACCTGTCAGATTTCAGCACATCTACAGGAGCCTGTTATCACATCAAACTGGATCATAGAATTAAGCAGTCAACACCCCAACTCTTCAGGTTAAGACAGAAAATGAACCAGTCTGAATGGACTAAGGTAAAGCAATGCCCTCAGCATAGCATCTTTTACAACCTTATGCAAAATGAAACCAGCCCTTGCTTAGCTTGATACACCACTAATATTCTCCAAAGAGGTGCCTTCAGAACTGGATTCAAGCATCGGATCTCTCAGAAGATACAGCTGGGTCAGGTGTTCTGCTAGAGGCAAACACTAAAAAGTATTTTGCATCTGTTTAAATTTCTAGGTTCCTCATAGGGAAAAACAATACACACCAACCACATTTGTATTTCTGGTTTGTGTTCACCTCCTTTTGCAATTCGGAACACTCAAATCAGACAAATGTTATGTTAGAAAGCCAGGAATTCTGAAGTCACTTTAAAACCTGTCTTCTAACTCAGTCTTCACTGAAATCAACAATCTCCTACAGTAATTCCCAATTCACTTGACTTAAAGCTTAGTGTAAACCTATTCTGGGAACATTTGATTAAACAGGGACCTTGGGGTTTTATCTGTCTTCTGCAACTGTACTAACAGGAACTTGGGAGAATAAGTTTCCAGTGGAAATGACCACGAAGAGAAGTTTCCGGCTGAACGAGAAGCAGACGGTGAAGGTGCCGATGATGCAGACCAAAGGCACCTTCCTGGCTGCCGCCGACGCCGAGCTGGACTGCAGCATCATCCAGCTGCCCTTCGTAGGCAACATCAGCATGCTCGTGGTGCTCCCACACAAACTGTCTGGAGTGAAAGCCCTCGAAAAGCAAATCACTCCTCAAGTGGTAGAAAAGTGGCAGAAGAGCATGACAAACAGGTATCTGCTGAAAAGCACAACTTGTTAAAAGTCTTAATGTATTTTCTTGATAAGATTGACATGGGTAAGTAAAGCATGTAGAGGGTAATATATTATATTTTCATAAAAAATACTAAACCTAAACAAAACCTCCAAAACTGGATTTATTGAATTAAAAATCAGGACCAGTGATCTCTCAAAATTTAAATGCCGTCAAGAAATCAAGGATGATTGAGGCAGAAAATTGTACTGAAGTTCCAAAATTCTTTCTATTGAGTATTTAATGATGCAGATTTAAAGAAAAAGTTCTTACTGATAAAGCTTACAGTAAGAAGGAAAAATAGAACTGTGAAAATAACAGATTATTGGTGCAGAATAATCTTCGTCACATCAGTCTATGTTCAGTTCAGCACTGAGCATTGCAACAGTGCTGCCTGTAAAGGAACACATTCCATAATCAACAAAGAACATCAGAATTATGGGAGAGGAAAAATAATAAAGCCATAAAGCCTCCCTTGAGGAAGGTGGCAGAGTAGGTGTATCTGTCTTCAGACTTGACAAAAAGAGATTATTTGATGTGCTATCCAGGAATTCAACCTATTTCTGTTATGCACAAGAAGTGATAAATCTCCAGTTTAGTATTTCAGAGAATCTGACAGCTCAACACTTATTACAAGCATGCACTGAACTGCTCAAAGTCACCTATCTTATACACATAAATAATGCGAACCATTATAAATGAAATACCAAATTGACAAACTAGCAGTTTTCGCAGGGGAATTAATTTTTTAAAGCACAGTTTTAAAAGTCACGATGCTCAAGTTTTGAAAGCAAAAACAAAGTCCTGTATATCTCTGTGTCCTGCTTGCTGAAGACAGCAAAAAAACCAAACCACAACAGGTCTGTAAAGCAAAGGAGTCATGCACATACACGTCTGCTCAATGATTTTTCCTTTCTGTGTTTATTTTTACTAGAACAAGAGAAGTGGTTCTTCCTAAATTTAAGCTGGAGAAGACTTATAACTTGATTGACTATCTGAGATCCATGGGAATAGAAGAACTGTTCAATGGAAAAGGCGACTACTCTGGTATATCAGATGAGAAGGTCACCATTGACAGGGTACTTACTCATTTCACCTCCTCTCTGATTAAACTCTATCACCCAGTAACATGGCAGCACAGTAATAATATTGCACAGTAAGCTAAAAGAGTATTTTTTCCTTATCTTTTCTGGAGGACATAGGAGGGAGGGTCGTGGGTTTGTCCTTGTCTATTCACATAATGAAGAGTGTGTTTAAGCAGATGTCAAAGGCACTAGGAGTGTCGTGGTCAGCTAGGAACAGGCTTCTCCACAAAACAAAACCCAAAGGATTGGTGCTGTGTAGGTGTCACCAGCAAGGGTGTGGGACGCAGAGCAGGGAAGGCTGTGAGCACATCATTCAAGTGTACTTAGGAGAGCCTCAATTTCTCTTGTTCTCCTGTTTTGTTTGTTTGAACAGTTCAATCACCAAGGCACAATCACAGTGAATGAGGAGGGCACAGAGGCTGCAGCAATAACCACCGTGGGGTTCATGCCTCTCTCCGCTCAGATCCGCTTTGTCATAGACCACCCCTTTTTGTTCCTCATCTACGAACACCGCACCAGCTGCCTTCTGTTCATGGGCAGAGTTGCCAACCCAGCCACATCTTAAAAGCAGAGAAGACCCTCCAACACTCTGTTACATGTGGGCTGTATAACTACAAGTTAAAATACCAGTACCATAAAGGAAAATTTACTGTCATATTAGCCAATAAAAAAGCTGCTGGTATCAAAAGAAAATATATTATCTACAGGTAGTTTCTCATGAATGGACTCACAGCAGTAGATAATTTGACTGCAATTTAAAATGGTTAGTGCCATGTATTGATATAAGTGTATTACTAGAAAATCGCAAAGTAACTTACACTTCGTGTTTTGCATCAGTGTATAAAATGTAATCAATAAAGTATTTAGACTATCTGGATTCTTGAAATTTAGATCTAAATTTGTGCTAGGATGTGTGTTTATGATAAAGAGGACTAAGGAAATCCTGAATACCTGACCAGCCATAGACACCTAAGTCTCTCCTGGGCATTTTACACAATCTAACTTGAAAAAGATCAGATGCCTCCATTCTTTCTTTTGCTTGCATCATTTAACATTCAGTGAATGCACACAATGTGTATTAACATTCAGACTGATATACACAATAAGCATCATGGACCAGTGTACCAAGAGGAGACAGAAATGTCTTGGAGGAATGAAATACTAAGGGACCCACTATCCCACTACAATCCAACTTGTATTGCTTCAATACTTTCTCTGATCTTCATTGGTACAAGAGGTATCAGAGTTACACCAGTCTAATAAGTGATATAAATATCCTCAGAATACCTTTTAGAGGGAAAGCAGTCAGCAAAATGCTCTTTTCACTGGCTCAGTATCATCTAATCCTCTCTACAAAAAAAGCCGTTTATAGCAATGACTCTGTTAATATTCCAATGCACTCTCCACACTTGATTTAATGGACAAAACCTTTCAAGTCACTGGAAACTTTCTGAATCATTCTGGTAACAACAAAAACGCTGTTCAAATGTGTCACCTTTGAAAATTATATTACTTACCCGCACTCTGCAGAATACTGCTATCTACCTGGTACAAGGAACGGAGCTGCACCATACATTCAAATGGCATTAAAGACAATGAACATACCTCTGCACACCTTAATTTACCTCATACCTTTTAAAAATATGCTTTGTAATCCAGTGAGAGTATTTTTATTACTTTTTGCAGTACCAAATACTGTATCGATCTATATACATTATAAATTTCTCTTTTGTTAGCAAAAATATGTTAATAACCTATAAACCAAGTTATTTTAAGAATTATGAATTCTCTTAAAAATGTGTTTTTGCAATATTAACTTGTTGATTTAATTTTGCT
Organism: Dicrurus megarhynchus; assembly: GCA_013399195.1. Classification (NCBI taxonomy): domain Eukaryota; kingdom Metazoa; phylum Chordata; class Aves; order Passeriformes; family Dicruridae; genus Dicrurus; species Dicrurus megarhynchus. The sequence continues at coordinate 210,266 of VXAD01004426.1, read as the reverse complement.
TTTATATACTGCTGTTTGTAATTTTACATCTACTCCAATTATACGCTGCATACACAAAGCTTTTTAACCTGTCAGCCAGTGAAATACTGGTATTAGATGATGAAATGATGAAGAGCTGATACTGAATAGGAAACTCAGATGTTTCCCCTAATTCCTGTCTCTTTTAAGTTCACCGCGTGACGGACAATTTTCAGTACTGAAGTGCACAACAGAAATCATTAACATTCATATACACATTTTATTGTTTTATCTGTATTCAAAAAGGAAAGCATATACAAAAAAGAAAAGCATATGCAAAAGATTAAATATTCATGCCCCAGGTTTAAGTAGTTTATCAATGATTGAATGAGCTGGAGCATCTGCAATACGGGTTTTTGGGACTTAAGTAAAGACAATTATTCAAGGCAAAGAGGTCAAGCAGAAAAGCAAATCAGCTACTGCTGAAAACTCATGATCTTCATACATTGTGCAAGAAAGTCAAATATTTGCTTCAACAACCATAATGTAACCATTAACTCTTGCTTCAGATTCTGGCACTATCTGACTGCATTTAAAGGTCACATTGGTTAAGAAAAATGCAGTTATCCCCAGCTATTCAGAAAAAATATATCATCAATAAAAATTTGAAACAGAAAAGTACTTCCACAACTTTTACATTAAGTCCCTAACAAGCGCTAATCTTCTCTCAATATGCAAGGAATGGTGCTGCTTTCACTCAAATCAGCACCACTGACAGCTGAAAAATGCCACCCACTATAATATCTCTCTCAATGCAGGACTAGCTGGCTCATGCAAAAACTGAGCAACTATTCAATAACAGTGATCCAAGACATTTATAAACACATTTCTGTAAAGTTAGGAACTGGTCCTTGTGATCACTGCTGAATTTGGGGAAGGCTTATGTAGGAAACCACTGGAATAGACGTGGGAAGGAAAGGAACAGTCCTTTGATCTTTAACTAGTGCTAATTTTAGACTCTTCTCTTTGACAAGCTTCAGTGAAGAGGTCTGTGGGGGCAGAGTATGAAATTAATACTTTTTTCCTGCTTGTTAATGGATGTGCTGTATGAATAAGTTACAAGCAGGCAACCCTACTGCAAGCATGGGATACATTTTCCCCTTTTGTCCCACCAGCTGTGCAGGAAAAGTTCCACAGAACAATTCAGCTTCAGGAGGGAAAAAAGCAGCATGATGCCTTTTGTCCTTCAGGAAGTTTGTCTATGGATCTTTTAGATGTGACTTTTTTTTTTTTGTAAAAGCTACAGCAGTTAGGCAAATAGTCCTACTGACCTGGTAACACACCTTGGATGCATCAAATTTTCCATTGGAGATCTAGATCTACAATTTTTTCCTGAATTAGCACTTCTACTTTGTTAAAAGAAATGTTTTTTCCCCAGAAAAAAATGACATCCAAGACTGAACACAAATATGCTTCAGAATAAATGAGTCTGGCATGGACATCAGTGTCCTTGCACATTTCCTAAAATGCTTTCAGCCTGATAGTCAATTCTCATTTCAGAAGACACAGGACACTTGCCCCCTTCTTTATCAATGGTTTTGGTTTTTTTTTTCCCTTTTAAGAAGCAGAATTCACTGTGCTGCCAAACTAAGACTTATTTTTTCACTCTGTTTCTATTAACTTCTGTTTTTCACTTCTCCTCAGGTCACAGATATGTGCTGTTTATTACACTGCATGCCAAGCACTATTCAAAGTAGTATTCCCTGCAGTATTATTTAGCTCAAGAATCACCTGAATTCATGGCTTGAAACATTCTAACCCTGAATCACAAAAGATTCTTTATTTTCAAGAGATTTATCATTATTAAACAAATGTTTCCCCGCTACCCTTAGAGCAAGGTGTATTACTTTACAGTATTACTACAGTTCTCCTGGATGGTAACCTCTGCACTAGCTGTCAATCAAACTTTTTTGCTTGAAATAGCACCAATATTTGATTAATGCAAGAAAAACTATTGTTTGCAACAACCCAACCACTGGATACTCACCACAGCAATAACAGGAATAAGCACACCCAGGTTCCCTGCACTACTGGAGGCCTGGAGAAGAGAAAGGAAATGATCAAAACATCTACAGAAGCAATTCTGAAATATTTGCTATAAGGCATATTTCAAGCATCAAACAATTACAACTCTGTGTCTTGCAAAGAGGTGTGCACAAGGTGGTCAAGAGAGCACCCATGAAATCCACAGGACTGAACACACTCTGGAATCCTTTAACAAAGCTTTTCAGGTTTTCCTCATGGACTATTGAAGGGATTTTTTCCCCTGTCAGCACACAGTCTGTTGATACTCAATAACTGCTGGAAAAAAGATAACTTTAAATGGGTGGCCACAAACAAGTGTCAAATGTTTACCAGAAGTTTCATTTCACTATCAAAATGAAGCCAAAAATAACAAGCCAGTAAAAAGACAGGATTTTCAAGAACTTATTTAAGCAGAAGGAGCAGCCTTTTCCACTGAAATATAAGAAGCATAAGGAAAATACATATTTCCTTGGATTTTTTAGGACTTTTTAAATTGCATGCTATACAAGTGTGTTTGCTCTTGGCCAGGTAGAGTATTTAAGAACTGAAAACATTCACTGAGCACAGCACATCATTTCTCACCTTTTCTGATCAGGCAAACAGTGATGGCACAGACACCACACTGAGACATCTCCTCTCTGAAGTCTTTCCCAACCTCCCATATCCCTCCACACTGGATTCGGGAAAGAGGGAATGCTCCAGCTCCCTCCTTACAAAAGAGAGACTGCTGGCCCCACAGAGAAGAGGCAGGGAAGATGTGCTAGCAGGATACAGCTTTGCGTGAAGTGGAATAAACCAAAAGGAAGCAATTAAAAAAAGCAAAAACAAAGAAGGAAAGAAGAGAGCCATAGAAACACAAAGACAAATAGTCTTCAGATGAAACAATAATGGCACAACCCAACTAAAACAAACTCCAGTTATCTTTCCTGGAGAGTCAAGATAAAGCAAAACAAAAGACGGGTCTTAAAATATTTTTGAAGGGAATAAAATAACAGCACACAAGACACTCTAAGGGGTATGGACAACTGGAGAAAGTCACCATGGTATTTTTGTGAACTTCAGGACAATCCACTGCACATGACTCACTGCTTCAGAGTCAGAGCAGAGATGCAAACTAATTGCAATAGCTAGAACTAAGCACCAACACACAGGACTACACAAAACCCATTTTTCTGTTAGCATTTTTGTTACAAAAAATGAAATATCAGCCTCCTCATAATAATACATGGCACTGAGAGTGAGGAATATGGAATGACTTCCAGTCCTGGGCACACTCAGGAGACATTCATGTCAACTACTAGAAATAGCAAAAGAAAAAACCACCATGCTTTTATTTCTTCTCACAGAAGTCACTTCTGAATGGCTGAAAATAGAACAAATAAATCACTAAACATTTTAATGGTTATCTCACTGAATATTTTAATGGTTATCAAGCAAATTTTAGTGTGCTGAGAAGAAGAGACACAGGTAAACTACCAAAGAAAAAACTGCTTTTGTTTGAGGAGTACAGCATGTGCAGTGTTTTACCCTCTTTATCTCTTCTTGAAAATCCAGAAACCACGTCTTCAGAATACATTTCATAACTTTTACTCTGCATTGAGTAGAGTGTTCTAGTGAGAACTGCTCTCACTATCTTCACACTAAAGAAACACTGCCTCCTAGCTCAATCCATCTGAAATCAGTCATTTCTCCATTTGCAGAATTGCACAGCTTTAAGTCAGTGCAGCAGTTGTCTCCCCTACTGATTCCAAAGCATCCCGTGTTTCCCTTTGCAGCTCTGCCTCTGACGCTCCAGTTCAGGCAGTCTCAGCTGAACTGCAGGTAGCCCCTGCTTTATCTGGGACACTCCACACGGATCAGCCAGGTGTCTGAAGGCATTCTAGACCTGCATTCACACTCCGTGAGCAGAACTCACTCTCAGGCTTAGCACGGTGTATGTTTTCCCTGTGTGTTTAAGGGTGTGTTTAGCAGTGCCACCCACATAAAGCACAGCTGCACACAATCAAAAACCAGTGCATATCTGACCTTCAGCGCTGGTCCCTTCTCACTTGCTCTCTCACTAGCTCTCTTTCCTTCCAGCCCAAGCTGAACAAACAGCTCCAGCAAGTTCATCAGCAGTTCATCCACAAGGTGCTCTTCCTGGATGTTGGCAGCAATGTTGGCCAGGGCGTTAATGACTGCTAAGGAGCAGTGCCTGAGGAGAAAAAACAGTTAGGAACAAGCAATTCCTCAGGTTTTATATTTTCAGTGCTTTCTTCATAATACTGATAGTAACTCTTGTAAAATAAGGCTACTGACATATTTTCACCCAGTTTTTTTTTCTTGCTGTTTTTATGAGCAGCACTGTTGCTGTCCTATAGCATAGCAATATACCCCTTGCATGTCACTCACAGAAGTTTAAAAATCCAGTAACAGGCTAGCGTGATTTGAAATACCCTCTAGCTGTCTTGTTACTTGTTGGTTTGTTATTGTTCCTCCCCTGAGGGGTCTTTATTGGTTTACTATCATGTACCTTCTTTCATGATTGGTTCATTCTGTTATCTCTACCTGATGATGTAACACCTTAAAACTCTCTGCAAGAGGACAACCGGGGTCTCTCTGCTTTAGCTCCCCTTCAAGCTAACTGGCCCCTGCCCTCTCGAGGGCAGGAGAAAATAAACTTGGAATGAAGCTGACAGAGTTTCCACTCTTTCCTCCGTACCTTCCGCTGCTGGCTACAGCATGCCTACATGCTGTGAGGAGGCGTTGGGCTGCACTGGCAAACTGAGGCACGCAAACCTCAGTCACCATCAATTCAGTCGCTGGTTCACGCGGGCATCGGACCCCGTTAACCTGCAGGCCGGGCTGGGAACAGCCTGGCCGGCAGAAATTAACACAGCACATCACTTTACTGACAATTGAAATGCAACTGGCATTTAAGTGAAAAACTATTTTAAAGTTGTGCCTTTGAGGATGTTCCATTTATGATGCTGTCATGGCCACAAGGAAAGTACTTTCCTGTGGCAGACAAAAAGCAGCCAAGGGCAGTGTTTCTGTTTTGGGAAAGCTCTTGAGCAGAAGAATCAGAACTCATAGCAGTTGTTAAAGCTGAGATTGCATTGTTAAAACATACTGACAGGAACAGTCCTCTCAGCTACTCCCACACTGCACTGAAAGGTATCCAGCCTACCCCAACTACCAACAGAGTCAGTAATAACCTTCTAGTGGGGCCAACAATGCATAACTTATGTACAAAGAATTATATTGTTTATGGTTTGCATTTAATCCCTAACAAGTACCAGGACCACACTAAAAACAAAACAAACCACACTCTCAGCTCGTCTGGGCTAAGAGATTAATTACTGTAATTACAGATAATATAAGTCATCAATATCAATTATCTTTTACAAACACTGACTCCTTACAGAGGTAAAAGTTATCAATGCCACCTGTAGTGAAAAGCATTTTCAGGAACCTCTGCATATTGAAGTGCTAATATTTTTAAATTAATGTATTTCTTTTTAACATCAAAGAACAGTACAATTTACAACCTTCAAAGTTGTAAAAAAATGCAAACTTCATAGTGGGAAAAACCCCAATGCATCACAAAGGGTATTTGATATCATTTTCATGTATTTAAGGGACAGAGCTGAGTGTTACCTGTATCCATGGTCCTTACAGTCTTTTGTGGCAGAGTAAACAACTGAGCTTGCTTTAACACTGATTTGCTGAAATAGATTCCACACCTCACCGTAAATGTATTGCTGCAAAAAACCAAAACCAAAACCCTAAGTAAAGCTTTTTGAATACAATCTCTCCAATGAACAGCCCTGTAAATTCTAAGTTTTACCAAGTTCTTCAGATAGGTGTGCAGCCACAGCCTGAGTAATGGTTTCAGCTTCCAAGAAACAAAGAGTACAAGTGCTTTTGTGAATATTTTTAATTGATCAAATTTTACAAAATTTATTATATTCTTTAATTCTGCCTTCCTGATGGAAACCATTTTTTCAGGCTTCTGAGTTCTGGTAATTAATTGCTTGTTCAGAGGCACAAATGACATTTGAAAAAGGTCAGTTAATCTTTGTATAACTGAAGAAGACAATCTTCCACACTTTTAAATGTATGAACCTACAAGACTTTGAAAGTTAATTACTGATACAAAACGAAAATATTCCCCACTTATTTGGGATAGGCCAAGTTTAGAAACTTAATAACTTTTGAAAACATTGAGTTTGGTGGGTTTTTTAGTTTTTTTTTTAAAAAGACTCTTATTTTCTATGGGGAGTCATCTTCTTTAGAGGGACAGCACTTTACATGTTATCACAGCTTTTGTTTTCTGATATCACAAAGACTGTACAAGTGTCTACCTGTGGTGAAGAAAAGAGAAGCATTAAAAGCCTTCTACAAATGCAGTTCCTAAAATACATTTCCATTTAACTAAAGGAAAGGGATCATGAACTGGCATTCTCTTGGCCAATTCTTTCCTTACATTTCCAGTGATGACCAAGCAGCCGAGCTGATCAATGATGAGTACGTCAAGATGAGAAGGTGGCTGGCAAAACTTCTGCTGTAAGATCTGCAGGATGGGTTCCATCATTTTTGGGGTGTCCCTCAGTGCCACTGCAATGTGCCCTAGAGCACGAATTGTGTGGTCAGGAATTAAATGAGCTTCCCTGTTAGGAAAACAAACAAAAACCCCAATGTGATAAATGTAACTGTCCAACAGTTACCAAGAACTCGGTTACATTTCATATAAGTAACAGTTCCTATACAGCACTAACAGCTTTAATACTGCCACTCTATACATCCCCAGCATTAGAGGATATACTTGCACAAGCTGATTTTCAAAATAAAAAATAACCTCTCCCAAACTCATTATTGAAGAAATCCACACTAATCCATGAACAAACTGTTCTAAAAATAACAATGAAAAGAGGCAAAAATGATAGGCATAATACTAAGACAGTCAGACCAGCTACTACAGAAGCCCCCCCATGAGACTTCTTGGTTGGTGAGTCTCTTAAAAGCAGAGCCAGTCAAATGCCACAAGTGACAAGATACGTCTAGACAAAAAAGACAGCTGAAGCTTGAAGAGAAAGCATCACTCAGCTGAGGACTCAAAATTGGCTACTATTCACCAAAGATCTGCCGACTCAATCAGCTAAAACTGAATCCATACCTCTCCGCATGAAAACAGGGGCTCAGCTCTGCAAAGACTTGGCGTGGGAAGATCTTGACCCCACACACAAGCCCATTAATCTCAGAGACATTTAATTCTAAAATAATGCCAGTACTTATATCTTAGAATAAGTCTCAGATTCACTGAGTGAAAGAAAAATTGGTTTGATGACTGACTGACAACTTACTTATCACTCTCCTGAGAGATGTACAGACGGTTGGATAAACTGGCAAGAAAGGCCTCAACAATCACCGAATCTATAGTCAGGCCAGCTTTCAAGCACCTGGAGTAACAATGGACAGAAAAAAGATAATGCATATAAAAAACATATCACTTTTAACCACTGTAAATGCATCTATATATAAGGGAAGCAGGTTTGTACTGAAGAGTAAGAACTGATTGCCAAGGAACACCACAGACACATTTTAAAAAATGAGCCGAGTTTCTACTTCTGCTTTCTCCAGAAACAATAAAGATGGGAATATGCAATAAGGTAAATTCGGAATCCACTACTTTGAAACTTTAATTCCTTGTCTCTAGTCACCAACTATTTGTCTTCCCTCTAGCTCTCTGTAGCTGTCTAAAAGGGAAGAATAATCACTGCCCATATGAGTGTGTGACAATCATTCTGTTACAGGAGGCTCACTCAAGGGGATAATTAAAGCTCAAAACAAAAAAAAGCTACTGAGTATCCACAAAAACATGTACCTACTGAAAATGGTGACTAGCAGATGTGGGAAGCAAAACAGTAAGACCGAATTACTATTTTACAATTAGGACATAAACAGAACCAAGAGATGCCTGAAGGAAAATGAAGTCACAACCAAACAAGGCAGAAAGATTTCATAGCAGCACAGAGCAGCACCTTCTAAATGGGCACAGTACTTTTCTGCACATGTTCAGCAGGGTGCCAGGGGAATAGCACATGTTCAGCATGGTGCCAGTCCCCCTCTTACCTGCAGATGTTGTCTATGGCAATGTCACGCAGCTGCTCGTACATGGATGGCTGACCTTTCTTGCCAGGCATTACATTTAGAGTGGACTCTGAATGCTCGTTGGTGACACTAATCTTGATGTCATTCCCACCTACTGAGAACACGGGAGAACAGAAATCAACACCACTTGATGAGCTATACAAGCCATTACTGCCTTTGACTATTCCTAAATTATTATTCCTAAATTTAGTCAGTTACTACTTTACTGTTCTGCTTTAGCATTACGATACTGCTTTTGCATCAGCAGAAGTGATTCAAATTGAACATTGTTCTTCTGGAAATCATAACTTGATATTAAAGTTTAAAAACAACAACAAAAATCTGCCAAATGTCAAGACAGTCACTGGCTGGAGCACAGGATGTGTATGGGGAGTCTGAGGTACGTGACCTAATTCACTGTGGAGAAGAGGCAGCTTTGGACAGACCCAGTGGCTGCCTCCCAAAGTACAAAGTAGGCTGCAGCGCAGACTGAAGCAGCCTTTGTAGGAAAATTAGACACAACAGCCTCAACTTGAAACAAGGGAGGTTCCAACTGGGTACGTGATTTCTTTTCCCTCACTACCAGGATAACTATGCCCTGGCTCTGGCTGCAGAGCCTCATTCAAGACAGAAGCGCTCAGTGTCAGCAGAAGAGACACAGCAGTTCTACTGCTTACCCTTAGATACACTTCTACCAGAATTTAATTTGCTTTCCTCCTTTCCACCTCCAAAAAAAGAATTACTCAATTCCATATCCATCTCCACCTGCAGCTGTATCACCACAAAACACCAAAAAGTATGAAAAAGCCACACAAGTTGGAAAACAATCACTCTGGAGCACGGGCTTTTTCCCTTTACCTGTGTGATACTGGCTGTGGTATTTGTAAAGTTTCACAAGCACTGGGGAAGGTATCACAAGAAAGTCTCTCAATGATGGATTGACAGAGTGAACCACAACAGGGAACCTCTCACACAAACGACCTAGACCCTAAAAAGGATAAAAAAAACCAAAACAAGACAAACCCAACAAAACATAGCTTTAGAATAAAACAGCAGTATTTTTATTTCAGCTGCAAGCTTGCAACTTCAGCTCAATACAAAAAAACAGAAAACCAAACAAATCCTACATAGTTTTGAGAGATTCAATTTTTAGCAGAAGACTTAGACATTTTAAGCCTCTAACTGTTTTAGGTTATTCTAGAGTATGTCATATACCAGTCCAAGCCTTGCTGCTCTCTTCCTGGGTGTTTTCACAGGAGTTACATGAAAGGAATTGCACTCTCCAAAAATAAAATCACTGTACAAGTTCCAACATTTAGAGGAACCTGCTAACTTACTACTTATGTGGTGGAAAAAAACAAATTTGTACAACTATGGGTAAGTGCCCAATAAGAAGACATAAAAACTAGAATAACCAAGGCTTAGTCTAAAACCTCAGTGACCTGCCAGTCCCAATATTTTAACTATTTGTGTAATGGACTAAGAAGCTAAATAGTTCAGAAATTAAATACTGGTTAAAAAACCCTCATGAATATTATTCTTCAAGAAGTAGTTGAGCTAAGAAAATTCTAAAGGCAGTTCCTTGTTTTCACACCACACCTCTGAAATTCAAATGTAGAAGACAGTGATGGAAAGTAATAAAAATAGCAGATAAAGTATTCTAGCAACCTGTAAAACTCCCCAAACTCTCACTCACTGATACAGTGAGTAATTACAGCAATTAATGACAAATACTGTAAAGACAGACCTGCAAGCAGCAAATTAGCAGTGGCAAGTGAGCAATTATGACTTTGCTTGAGGTTTTTGACTGCAGCTTCTCTGATAACTTGATGCACAGGTTTTCTGCACCTTAAATTAAAAATCCAACAGAAAAATTTCTTAGATTTGTTATTAGGCCACACACAACTCAATGCTTACTGGAATTTCTAAAATAATGGAGAGAATTTATAAGCATCAATCTTGTAGTGTAAGATTTAGTGCTGCTTCTTCAAAAACAGTTTTAGAAACTTAGTAGCTGCACCAAGCAGCTCTGTCAAACACAGTGACTGAAAGAATGACAGTACTTAAAGCTAATTTTGAGCATACTTCATACTGAACAGAAATCAAATACTGCAATGTTCAAAGGAAAAAAATTCTTCACATATTCACTGGATATAAGATTTATAACAGAAAGAAAATAGAGGAAAAGTGAGAAAGAGCTTCCCAATCCTGCTAGCAATGAAGAAAAAATATTTTCTCTAAAAGAATCGCTGAGAAATATTTAAGACATTAAGAGCAATATATAAAACAGAAACTAGAAAATAAATAGCTGCATGTAGATCAGCATTTATAGCATCCCCTTGAGATAAGTAATAGGAAGTTTCTGTTTCCCTTCCTATAAACAAATGTCTAACTACCCAGCCAATCTGACCACCTTTTGATGGAAGTTTTACTCTTGTGTTCTAAAAGCAAGAAGTATTCCACTGAAATTTAATATTTCTCTGAGCACCATCTACTCTGTAAGTATTTCCGCAACTTAGAACACAACAGACAGACACTGCAGAGACCAAAGAGCATTTTTTACTTTGCTCATCTTTCACAGCCCACACCATGAGATCCACACAGGCAGCATTGGCCTGACAGCGCAGTTTTAAGGGGCTCAGTTCATTGTGCAGTCGATCCACATCGTGGAGGATTTTCTGAAGTTCTGACTGGCTGCTGTTGAATTGCTCCAGCACAAAATCATGGACTTCCTTCACAAATGAGTTGGGAAGGTCTAAAGAGAGAAAAGGAAACAACATTATCCTGGATAGATGGAAGTCAGTGTATCAGAATAGCAGCATATATAAAAGTCATTGCTACATTATTTAATCAAGTTTATGTCCCATCTAAAAGATAAATTTCATAACAAAGTCCACCAGTGAACAGACAATTCAAATCCCATCTATTAATCCTTTTAATGGTGCTCAAAATATCTTTTTTCTACTTTCATAGCACCTTTTTAATATGGAAACATTTCAGAATACAAATTTAATACCATAAGTAGAGTTCCCAGGAAATGCAAACCCAGTGTTCAAGCACTCAATACAAAGCAGACAACACTTTGTAATCCTAAACATAATGACGGATAAATTTTAAAAAATGGTAAGTACTATACCTTTCATATAGTATAGTGTGTCTCTCAGCATTTTAAACTGAGCAAGGTAAAGAGGGTCACTGAAAGCTTTGTAATAGAGATCTGTACTAGCACCAGTCTGAAAGAGAAGAGAAGCAATCTGCTAGATTCAAAAGAAAGCATTTTCGCTTATATCAATAAATAAATCTCCCTCCACCTCTACAATGTAAACAAGCATATAAAACTGGTACAAGAAGAAACCTCACAGCTTTTCCCCTTTTACTTTTAACAAAAGAAAAAGTACAGCCATTCAGTGCATTAAACAAGATTCAGTCAGTTTGATTTGAAGAGCATGTCTGCTTCTCTAACAATAGGACTAAAAACAGAAAAAAAAAAAAAAAAGTGGGCATTCCGAGCTCTCACTTTACTGAGATAGCAAAAAGAGAGGCTGAAGTTGTCTCCACTCAGACCTACATTTGGAATATGGCAGTGCTTGATGGGAGGCTGAGAGCAGAGCAGAGTCATTTCTGCACACATTTCAGCACACACCCCTTTCACCACGGCTTTATGCCCTGAGGAAATGAGGCAAACTCCATAAAATGTGGTGGAGGCTGTGACAGAACTGCACCCAGGGGAGGGGAGAACAAGTCCTTGTTCTGAAACAAGGACTCACAGACCTAAAGAACCAAGTCTGCCACCTCTGCAAGTAAAAGTCCGTGAACTGCAACACTGACAAACTCAGTAACGGCACCTTAAAGAGCAGCACTGATTTCCAAGCCACAAAGTGGAAACAACCAATGCATTTCATATATGTGAAAAAAAGAATGTTACTGCAATATGCAAGAACAACCTTAGTCTACAGTAAACCAGTTTGGGGCAACCAATGCTGTCATTTATTTGGACAACAGAGCTAATGCAGGAAAATAACTATTTCCTCCTGCATTAGTGAAAAGTATCACCCCCCTTCACCACTTTTACACAGTCCAAGGCTAGATTTAAACCACTGAAAGAACTGTTCAAAAAAGGAAATTAGTATCATTTTGCAAAGCAAAGGCATACCTTACATAGGTAAAACAGTAACTTTGCAAGTAATAAGGCAAAAAATGAAGCATTAAAGTCATTAAAGGAGGAAGGTAAAAACATACCTCTGTAACTTCAGCTATAACTGCATCTAAGGTCTTCAGAAGAGAATCCTCAACGATCTGCTTTACCTATGGAGGAAAAAAAAAACAAACTAAAACAGGATGTTTCCTGTTAGTTTCCTCTAGTGTTTCCTAGAGTTAGTGACTCTAGATAGGAGGAGAGTATCACTTAATACAATTTTGCCTATGCACAGAAAACACAAGTCACTTCACTACAGTGCGTCAGATGAAATTAAGGCTGCAACAGGAACATCTGAGCCTCTCTGCTGTTCCAGAATAGTTGATGCCAGAAGCAGACAGGGCCTGCAGCTTCTGTCACTGGTGTGAATCCCCAGCAAACAAACCCTTCAGGAGGAGTCTCACTCTCACAGCAAAATCCAATCCTCTATTTCAGCAAACTAGCATTATGCAGGTTACACCAGAACAAGTGGTCTGCAAGACTCAAGCAGGAAGCAGTTGACATAAGCTTACTTAATTTTCCAAATTCTGCATAGTTTATATGAGAGCTTTTCAGGAACGCTATTGAAGCATGACATTAAATACCATAAAAATAACAATACACAAAGCTTGAGAGACAAAGGCTGTCGTTTCACTTGCAATTCTAAAAGCTTAAATTTAAACTGCATCTATTTCTAGCACAAATATCTAGAACACAGTGTCACTGCAGTGTTCCTAAGGAGCCATCACGTACCATGTTCAACAGCTGTCGGAGCATCTCCAGTGGGATGTTAAACTCTTTATTGTTAATACCATTGAAGAGAGGAGAAACTGAAAAGCTGGAGCTGATTGTGGAGAAGTAATAATCAGGATCCAGTGCACTCCCATCAGGAAGATATGAACCTGATCAGAAAAAAATAATGGAAATACAAGTTTGAGGAGAGAAAGGATATTAACTTTCTTTATTGGAAACGTTCAGCCACTACAAAAGAGTTCTTTCTAACACAGTCTTTAATTTGATAGAGGTGCGTTTCAGCTCAGCTGCTGGTAAATCAAGACAGAAAACTACGATACAATTGTCATTAGAAGTTTACTATCACAACAGAGAATTCATTACAATAATTTGTGTCCATGTCAGAGATACTTCTGGCAAATCTTTCCACACTACTGATGTGCATCTACCTGAAAACATTTGTAAATGCCCTTTAGATCAGAAGCACAGATATGCAAAGAACAGGTTAAGTCAAAACTATCTTGCAAGGTTTTCCCCTCTATTATATTAAATGAACACATGGCACAGTGTTCATCTTAGAATAGGCACCAATTCACCACTGCAATTTGAAAGCAAAGAGAATCAAATTATTTTTCAGATTGAAGTACTCTGTTAAGCAAACAACTTGCTCAGCAAACTGTTCTTGGCTCTGTTTCCTCTTGAGAAATTACATCTCATGCCTTTCTGAAGTGCTCAGCTGGCTGTGCTAGAGTAATGTTCTTGTGATTAACAGGCTTTCAAGCAAGACTATTTATTGACAACAAAAAAGAAAGACCTTGGTTCTTTTTTTGAGCTGTTAGCCTTGGCCAGAATAAAACCAAGGTCACTACTGATCTTCAGAAGGCAAGACTATCACAAACTATATCAAGAGAAGTAATACAAGGACTGACTGTAGCTGAAATATTTGGTAGAAGCTAGTACTGAAAATAAAATCCTGACTGGAATAATCATAACTCTACCAGAGAGACAAAAAGAATAAAATAATTATATAAATAAAATTAAATAATTATACAAAAAATATAAAGTTATAAAATAAAATAATTCCAAAAATTTTACAAAGTTGTCCACTATTCACCTACAGATTTAAGAGTATTTCTGTTCTACTACAACAGCATCTCTCTAACCTGCAGCCTTGGTTTTTGTTTATTTTTTTAATTCAAACCATGAAGACCACAACATTGAAGAATACATTGGTTCAACACTGTAGACAGAAGATAAACAGGTGTGTTCCTGCTTGGCAATTTAAGAATATCCCTGCAATCCCATTATATGACTGAGAAAGAGATGCCTCTAGAAACAGCAATGTGAAGGAAAAAGAAAAGCAATGTGGAAGAAATTAATTTAAACCAGGGCTCGAGAGAGAATGGCCCAGAAAAAGAGAAAGTCCAAACTGTTAAAAACCTCAAAGGGCCAGACAAAACCAGAGCTCAGCTGTCTGTTTTGGACAAAACCAAAACAGCTCAGATGCAGAGCTAGTCCTCCACATGATTCATGAAGGAGAGTTTATTTTTAAGCCCTGCTTTGACTTAGAACTCACAGCTGGAGCTCTACCACAAATCAGTGGTTAAGAGTTTGTATGTTAATTCCTGAAACTTTCTCAGGTTTTGGCCTTCTGTGATACAGTAACTAATGCACATTAGTGAACACTCCACTTCAGTGTCTCCTTTAGTATTTCTTGCGTCAGCAAATTACTGGGTCTTACACAATGACCCACATCACACTTACTCCAAATGGAGCAGTTGTTTTGGACTTATACAATGTGCCACAAGCCTCAAAATTCCAGACCCTAGACCAACAATGTAGTTGTCTACTGAAGCACAATATTAACACTTGTTCCTCAAAGTTACTCAGCCTAATCTCCTGAAATATTTTTGGCCTAGCTGAATTAAGCTCTCCAGTACCAGGCACTGCCTAGCAGGAAAGGAATCAAGAAACAAGTGAAAAACAACTGAGCTTGGAAATTACTGGTGTTAATAATTACTTCCTACTGTCTTTAAACCACAATTTTTTTAAAAACCCTAGCCGGCATGTGCCACTGAATTCCTACAAGAATTCTAAAAGGCAGAGAAAGAGGTCAAAAGGTTTTTTGTTTTCAATTTTCTATAAATAGCAACAAAATCCCCAAATCACAAACTGATCCTTGCAAGGTAATCTACCTTCAAAGTAATGAATTGCAGATCCTCCAGGAGAGCTGGGAGGGGGAATCCCACGTTCAGGACTAACCTGAAACATTGCACAAAAGCCGTATTTTAGAAAATATTTATAAAACATTTAAAAACCTGTCAGGGAATAGTATGTACACTTTAAAATGAAGCACGGCTTCAAGCAAAACTAACAGGAACTACGTATTGCTGGGTCTAACAGCTCAATTCCAGCCAAAAATAGGAAGTTAAAAAATGCCAGTTCAGTGCTTTTGACTAAAGGGAAGAGATCAGAATGACTCCTCTGCTGTATGAAACTATGCCAATAACAATCTGTAGTTTCAAACCCAGCATCCGAATCCAGCCTTCCCCCAGGACAATGAACATCCACAGCTTCTGGTGAAACCAGGAAGAGCTCCTGTATTCTCTTGTGAAAACTTCAGCCATTAAGTGCCAACTTCCCAATTTTACAGATACACATTACACTGGTTTTTAATGATAATAACACAAGGAATGGGATTTGCCAAATGCTCCATGTGAAGACTTATTAGTACAGTTGCTACTTTAACTGTCACTGATTGTTCTGTAATTCCTACAAACTACAAAACTATTTTGAAACTCAGTTGTGGAACCAAAATAAAGATATTTGTACTTGGTCAAACAATGTATTAAGAAACACTCTGCATATCCAGGCTTAAGGCTTAACTCCACTGCGACCAAGAAATCATCTCAGCGCTGACACCAACACAGAGCAATTCATACAAACCTGTGTGATGCTGGACACACTGCTAGCCTTTCTCTTTAGTGTTCCTTCCTGGCAAACAGTGAGTAGAGAACTGGGAAGAATTGATCTGAAATCATTAAAGGATCGCCGGCGAATTCCTTCAAGCTCTTCTGGAACTCTCAGGGAATGTGGGGGAATTTTAGGAAAAAGCTTTGAAAGGAGAGCCTCCTCTGAATTGCTATAGCGACCAAAGGCTCGAGAAATTCCTAGCAGGCAGGGCACTGCATACTTGCATAAATATTCTGGAAAAGAAAACCACATGTAACAGCACATAACAGTAACTTAGAACTTCCTCTTCGTGGTTTTGCTAGCACTTCACTAAGCTGTTTCAGCCTAAACTGCTTTACAACAACTGATTTGTACAAGCAGAGAAAAAACCATGAAAGTATCACAAATTACTACACTTCTGCTTCTGTATTTCCCAGTCAGCAACAAACAGAATAGAGAAGTGCTAAGGGAAGCTGAAAGACAAAACTCAGTTTTCAGGACTGATCCTAGTAACCAGCAAACAAACACAAGAGAAGTTCAGAGGACAGGAGTTACAAATACAGTAACAATTTTATCACTACCTTTATCGTGCATTTGCGGTGTCTGGCACATTCCCAACAGGAACTGCATTACTTGTAGAACTGCATCCAAAATCTAAGGTCATCAAGACAGACATACAAAAATATCTTTTGGTAAAGGGATACCATTATCTTACACCAGATCATTAGAACAAATGAAACTTGTAAACATTAATGTAAGCACCTCTGTGAAGATTTCTTAATGCTGTGTGACTAAAAGATTACATTGCCCTCACTCAGGTCACAGAGCTTCTCTTGTAAAGCCTGCAGTGAGCTGCAAGTACTACACAATGAAACTGCAGCACTCCCAACCTCAGTATCAAACCTGGAATTCTAAAACTCTGGGCTCAGCAAATGACACCCAAAAGTAACTGCAGACCTATGAATTTCCTCTAGATACTTGACTATTAACACAAGCAAATTAATGCATCAGTGCACATGCTAAAGCAATCAGCCCCTTGCTGACAGGGAGCAGCTGTGCTCCTCTCCAGATATTTGTCAGGATTGCAGCACTGGAGGACTGGGTAATACAACAGCACAAACTTAAACTCCACCTGCTCTCTGAGAGATGCATCCCTGTAAGCCACGTCAGACAACAACGTCACCAAGCAGAAGCTGAAGTTTTCTGCCACTGGAAGCAAACCTGCAAAGTAATGCAGAGAAAATCAGCCACCTAAGCCTTGTTAGGGAGAACCAACATAGAAAGAGCAAATTATAATAAAGCAAGAAGGCAGAAGTGACTCCCATGTTGTAAAGTTCTGAGACTGTAGACAAAAATAGTATTACATACAAAATTTAGAAGCCCTCTAACCATCATAATTTCAGCATAAATGTTTAAAGAAAAATAAGAATAATTAAAAGCTTTCCCAGGCCTTCAACTAATTGGAAATAAACCTTAATTATATAATACTACATAAAAGCATTCTTATATTAATTTTAAGAAGCATTAAGGGAGCAAAAAATGAAGTGGTTTAAACAGCAACTAAGCATCAGAGCTAAAAGTAGAGCATACAAATCTCATGTTCCACTTTCCTACTCTAACTACTACACAATCTTCTCCAGTTTAGTAACAGAATATATTGAACACAGAACTATTTGGAAAGTGCAAGTCATCAAACAGCAGCCAAGCAGGAAAACAGGGATCTCTATTCAACTTCCTTTGGCTTCTAAAGAAAATCAATATTAAAGGCTGTCAAGCCAGGAGCTAAGTAAGAACCTAGCGGGACCTCTCCCCTCCCCTTGAACCATGTCATGAACAACCTTTGCTATTTCTATTTCCTGGCTGGCGTTCCATGAGAAAGATCAAAAAACCCAAACATCACCTCTGCCTTTCCGTGCGTTGCTTTCTTCTATCCACTGGACTTTGGGAAGACCCTTCAGGAGCCGGAGAAGGTAAGGAACCACATTATCCTTGTGCTAAAGAAGAAAATATTCTATTCAAAATGGAGAAGAAAAGCTGAACCATACAATCTCAAGATATTTTAGAGATATGGTAAAATTACATTAGCACACACAGAACTTGTTTCTAATGATTACTCCACAGGCTATTGCAAAACTGATTTCAAAACAAGCAAATGAAAGTAACCCAATTCAGTGCCTTAAATCCAAGCCTTTCCTTCCAGGCAACAGTTCATTCTCAGTAAAAGCTGGAGAAAAAAGTTCCAGAACAGTACCTAACCCCAGATAATTTATTAATTGACAGCAAGCTCCCAAAATAATTTTAAGGCAGCCAGTGCCAATTCAGTATATATGATGGATCCCACGGCCTTATGCAAGTCACTTAACACATCTGTGTAACACTTCAGCTCCCTCACCTGCAAATCAAAGCCCAGCACATCTGCCTTATAAAAAAACCTCAAACAAACACAAAAAGAAAAAAGAACAAGGTCCCTAATATCCATGCAAGCTGTACCATAGCATTTGGATACTAAACAGGAGCCAATTCAGGCCTGATGCAAACCTTAATGATATGAAAGAATTTAAAGTGAGGTCTAATAGCATTGGACCTGGGACTGTGTCCATGCTTCCTTTCCTCCGCACACAACGCCAGGCCCAGCAGTCAAAGGGAAGAGAACCAGCTTGTCCTGGCCCTGCTGGCAGACACAGAAGGGATGCTTGTGTACAATGCAGCCTGTGTGCCCCGTCTGTCTGTTTATCCTGGCATGAAAGGGCCTGCTGCAGACCTGGCCTTCAGGAGTGCATTGGAGCATCCCTGTCAGTCAGGAGCATGTGGGGAAGAACATGCAATGACACATGTGGTTTGAGTAAAACCTCCTGAATACTCTTTCCTTTCTCTGCTTAAGCCATGATGACCAGAAAACACGGCAGCAGTTTGGCTGTGGCAGTGCCATGGCTACTGCCTATCGTACTTATCAGTATTTCCTTGCTCTCCTGACTGCATCCATCTCTTATCTCTGATCTTTTCATCTACTTTTATAAAGAGCAAATACCAACTTTTCATTCACTGAACAACTAAACTTGAATATTAATCTTCAAAGGTAAATAGGTAGCCTAAGTGGGAAAAATACCTGAAGATCAGATTCAATTAGGAAGATTCCTAAAGCAATAACTGCATCCCTGCGACGCTCATCCAACTGGAAAATTCCATGGAAATCCACTGGACACATACAGAGCAGCTTTTGTACCTGAAAAACAGCAGAGGGAAAGAATAGTGGAACAAGATTGACAACCAAATTGAAGACTGTTTGAAGTGCACAGTGGTCTCCCCATCTTCTGGAAGACATTTAGCCACATTACCCTCCTTTAGTCCTCAATCTTATTGAGGGCATCCAAGGGCAAGGAAAGAGTGATGAATGACAGGAACCAGAAAAAGAAAAATCTCAGGTAGATGTCAAACATTTTTACTACAACATGGGTCGATCTAAAGGCTTTCTTCAACACTTGATCAAAGTGTTGAAGTACAATAAAGCCTTCATTCCACTACTTCACTGTGCAGGAAACGTGCAACAGGCGCTTTTATTATATTTACTCAATTCCTCTAAACAAAAAATAGGTGGATGGAGCTTCAGTTACAGCTGCACCAATGCCTTCTACATATACAGCACTGAACAATTAACTGCTACCAACCTGTGTATGACTGTTGCTCAAACCCTTTCAACATAACAGATTAAGTTTTCAGGACTATTATTTTCTCACTACTTACCTATTACTTCACTCCATACTTAACAAACACACGTTTAAAGAATACATCAAACCTCCCAAATACTTCGTTCTTCTAGAAAACTGTTATTAAATGGAAAATGCAACAAACATGTTGTCGTCTTATACATTTCCTTAATAAGTTAATAAAGACTATCTAAAAAGGGCCTTCATATTAAATAACTGTTTGACTCACCTATGTTTGAATGTCAAGTCACTTCCTATTTAGATAACTCTCTGAACACCCCACCTTGAAACTTCTAAAGCAAGAAGCAACTTCCCTAGAGGATTAGAAAAATTGACTGGATGCTCAGTGGAATTCAAGATTCTGGTCCTTCAACTGCCAGACCTCCTAATTACAAGACCTGTAACACAACACAGATAATCCTCTTGCGCCACATAAAATACAGTAGAGGAATTATGAACTTTGGAAAATGACTGCTGATACGTGTGTTCCACATCAGGGTACATTTGCAATAACATGAGTGAGCAACTTTAGCTAGATATGAACTGTTACTATCATTGAACTCCTGCTGTATTCTGTCAAACTGAAAAAAAAAATATCCCTGGATATTTGTGAACCAACAGAAGGGCTTAGAAAAATTATTCACCGTTGATCGTCACACCAATGGTACATTTCAGAACAAGAAGTAAGAAAAGAAGGCTGCAACAGCTGGCTCAGAACAAACACTACAGTTTTCACCAGCACAGAGCGGTGCTTTTCAGTTGTTTAGTCATTCTTATCGCCTGATGCAATTCGGACCCGCTGTCACTTCGTGCCCAGTCCCAGCACATCAGGTTGTCCATCCCTGCCCCGGGCAGCGGGGCAGCCCCTCGGGGGCACTGCCCAGACACGGATCCCCGGGGGTTCTCCCTTCAGCAGAGCTTTATCTCACGCACATTTTACCCGTCACTGATTGCGCCGCCTGGATTTAACCGGATACGTGGAGGAAAGCAATCAGCCCTAATTAGGTTGAGACTAATTACTCCCACAAAACCATATTTCACAGACTTGAGGGACACACAGCAAGATCCAGTTCCTTGCTCCGAGGGTGCGCTGCTAACCCAAATTTTTGGGTCAAGCTGGCCCACACGAGCATCCCTGAGGCCCAACTGCCCCGAAGGACGAAGCTGGGGTGACAGAACCCACTCAGAGCCCACAGACAGCCCCGCCCGGGCAGAGCCGCGTCCCCCGAGACATCTCCCGGCCCGCGGGCACGCTCGCTGCCCCTGACCTGCTTCCCACGGGCGACACGGGTCCCTACGCGTGACAGTGCCAAGGAGGCGGCCAGACACCCCATACATGGCACAAAAAACAGTGACAGAAGGGACACACTCGCGCCGACCGGGCTGCTCGCGTGTCCTGTGCACACAGGGGCCACCCCTCCCGCGGTACGGCCCCCCCGCCACACGCGGCTTCCACGCGTGACAGCCCCGCAGTCTGCACACACAATCAGCGCCCCACACGCGACGGTCGCTCCCCACAGACGCCCCTCACCTTCTCCAGAGGCGCCGGGTTCTGCACCGCCAGCGANAGCCCGCCCCGCCCCCGCCCGCGAGACCAGCGCCTCCCGCGGGAGCATGGCGCACCAATCACGCCACAAAGATGGCAGCGCCTTGCGCGGCTTCACTTCCGCCCAGTGCCCCGCCCCCCTTCAAGCAGGCGCGCCCAGGCGCTCCCAGCCTAGCCATCCCCCCCCGCGCCCCCCCGCCGCAGTGGTCCCGCCCAGCAGCCGCCTGTTCACCAGCGGCGCTGCGGGCGCTCGCCCCGCCCCGCGGAGGGGAGTGTGGTCGGTGGCTCCGCCCAGCGCTTCCGCCCACGGCACCAAGCGCCGGGCGGAAGCAGCGGAGCGGCTGCGGCCCAAGGCAGGGGCTTGGGCGAGGGCTCTGCGAGGGGTGAGGGCTCCTGCGGACGTTCCCGCGGTCGGCGTCGCCATGTCGACCCTCCCGAGGAGCTACAACCCGTTCGCGGAGGACGAGGAGGAGGATGTGGCGCCGGCGGGTCCCGACGGGGCGGGCGGCGCGGACCGGCAGCGGTTCCTGCAGCAGGAGGTGCTGCGCCGCTCCGCCGCCACTGCCGACAGCACCACCCGCTCCCTGTCGCTCCTCTACGAGTCCGAGCGCATCGGCGTGGCCGCCTCCGAGGTGGGTCGGGGCCGGGAGCGGCGCCTTCACCCCCGGGCCGCTGGGGAAGAGCCGCCGCAGGGCCCGAGCGCTCCCCCTTCGCTCAGACCTCCGGGACGCAGGAGTCTTGTTCTCCCTTTCCGCCCCGGACAGTCTCCCGAGAAGTCCCTCTTTAGGGTTACTCGGTGTTTTCCAGACAGCCTGTCCCTGTATTTTCTGGGTGGTGGTGTTTAGGTTTTGAGGGAAAAATCCCAGTTACAGCCTGTCTGTATGGTACTGAGGCTGGGACTCGGCCGTGTCTTCAGCTGCTTTCAGCCATTCTTACTAATTTTTATCTGACTAAAAGGTTTTCAGCAGTCCTCTTGGTTAGATGAAGGGCCTGCCTTGTTAGTTGTTTGTGATGTGCTTCGGTTCACCCTGATTAATCATTTCCTTCATTCCTCAGGCCCTGTTTCAGCACTTGTCTATTGTGTCACCTGCTAATGGGATGGTCCTTGGGTGGTGTGGTTGCCTAAATGAACCCCAGGTTGCTGGCCAGAGCATCCCCAAGATGCAGCCAGTCCTTATGCTCAGAGGGTTCGTGGTGGGACTTCTGTGAACTTTCAGACTCGTGATTTGTTTGTCCAGGAAATCACAAGTGAGGAATCAAAAATTCAGGCTTGACGCAGGGCCTGTAAAACTTGAAGTCTGTGTGTTTGCTGCTTTATTGAGAGGGGGAGAAAAAAAGAATATTCAGCTAAAATTTCCCAGAGTTTAGCAAGAATATGAACACAAGTTCTTTGTTTTGCACTGGTGGTAGCTGCAGGCAACTTTCCTTCCAGCATTAATCTTTGGATTACTTTGGAATAGTGTTTGTGCTGCTGAATTAGAAAATAATGTACTTGTATATATAAAAATTCCTAAATCCTGCACTGTTAGAATTAACTAAAATATTCCTAAAGTCTGAAGAAATTCTGTTTGTGTTTATTTCCTTTAGTTATTCTGTTTGTAAATTATCAGAAACATCCCAGTAAGGTGAAAATAGACTCCCTTCCCAATGAAGATGCCATTCATAACTAGAAATTGTCCTGCTTGCTCATTCCCCTGCCATAAACCTGTGCATTTCCTTATCACCCATGTGGTGATCAGCCATAGATGCAAATGTCAGCCTGACAAAAGGCCAGTACAGAAAACTCCTGGATGCTGTTTGTGGTAGGTGCCAGGAACCTGGCACGTCGCAGAGATGAGGATTTTACAGCTGGTTAATGCTGTGGCTGACAAGCAGTTCTTGACTGAAATGTCCTGGAGGAAGAGGACTGAAAGAAGCAGCTGTTTGCCCTCAGAAATAGTCTGCACAGATGAAGGAACACTGTTATTTTTCTTTAGAGTGTCTGTTAATTGTTTGATGTCTCAGTTTATCCTGGCTTTATGATCTGCTTTTCTGTGTCAATGCCTGTTAGGAGCTCATCCGTCAGGGAGAGGCACTGAAGCGCACGGAGCAGATGGTGGATAAAATGGACCAGGACTTGAAGACGAGTCAAAAGCACATAAACAGCATCAAGAGTGTTTGGGGGGGCTTGGTAAACTACTTCAAAGCTAAACCTCCAGAGAGCAAGCCAGAGCAGAATGGAGCCCCTGAATATTATGCTAACAGCAGGTAAGTAACATAAACTTTTTATTTGGGGCTTGTCTCCCACAACATCTCTGAAATGTCACCAGAAAATCAGAATATAAAACATCTGTTGATTCTTTCAAACTCCTGTAAACTCCTGAGATGGTCTATCTACCTTATTTCTTTAATGCCAAGGTCATTAGCAATGCTTTTTTTTTTTTTTTTTTAAACTAGGTTAAAAGAAGCAATGATGTCTAGTAAAGAACAAGAGTCAAAATACCAGGAAAGCCATCCAAATTTAAGGAAGCTAGATAATTCAGGTTTGTTAACTTTTATTTTACTCTGAACGCCTGTCATCCATGTGGGGCAAATTTGCAGAAGGCAGACACTCTTCAGCCTGCCCAGCTGCTGACTTACATTGCTGCCTAATATCTTGAGATTTGTATCCCAGCCTTCATGCTTTGAATTCTAGGGAATTGTTTCCATTAAACTCTTTATATCCACAGTGAAGATGTTATACCCACTAGTCTAAATGCACCCAGTGCTTTTATTTGCATTGGGAGTGCACACCCTGTGCAGACAGGGTTTCCCCAGGTTTGCCAAAATGTTACAAGTTCAGAGGTTCTCCTTTTAACCATTATTTGTCATAGTTTTCAGATACATTTTCCTTGTTATTTCAAACACGGATTCTAACCCTTCATACTGAAGTCATTTCTTGATTCTCAGAAGGTGGCGTATGGAGTTTGGCCTTGTTCCTCCTTCTCTCAATCTGTTAACTTCTGTGAGGGCTTTTTCATACCAAATAACTGTTTCTTTATAAAGTGAGCCTCGGTTACTTAACACAGTAAGAGTGGGAAAGCAGCAGGGTCTCGATGATGATGTTGTGTGAGTAACGAAATGAAGGCTTTTGGGGACTTGGCTCCCCATCCCACTCCATGTAGTGCCGAGCTCTGTCCAGCAGAGGGCAGAGCGGCTCCGGCGGCCTCAGCTGGGGCGGCTCCCTGCAGGTCCCGGTGACCGTCCCACCCCTTTGTCCCACCTGGACGTGCGCTGGCGGGCTGGGTCTGCTTTTCTCTCTCAACTCCCTACTAGAACTACAAGTGGCAGCCCAAAAGAGAATAATTGTAGCTTAAGTGTTCATCTTGAAAGCTGGCCTATAGACAATGGTGCTGGACTACTCCTGATACTCTGGTTATGTGATTACCAGAGTAGGCAGCTGTGTTCAAATTAATTTTTAACAGCCGTTCTAAAACTTCAAAACCTCTTCTCACAAGCTTTTTCATTATATAATATTTTGTACTCTATACTCTTAACAGACAACGATTTCAATAAAGCAGATTTAGTTTCTTCAGTGCAAAGGGATGCCTACCCAAAGAACCAACAACTGCGAGCTTACCATCAGAAGATTGATAACAACTTAGGTGAGTGAGGAAACTGAAGCTGATGTCATACAGTTGTGAATTTTTGATTCCTAAACCAGATAAAATTACTAAGTGATGTATTGCCAACACTTTTTTGTTTAGTTAACATGCAAAATTTGATGATAATTTGAAAAATAATTTGCTTGTATTTGCATTTGAAAACTATCCACATGGTACATCAGTTTGGACCCAAATAATTTAAAGCTATGTACAGCTTTTGAAATAAACATGTTTTGCCAAAAATAGAAGAATTGAAAGGCACTAAATATTTAATTTGTGGATTTGCTGCATTTCTTTTATTACTTCTCAAAACCATTCAGCTGAGTTTGCCTTCCTTTGTTCTGTAGCATATAGACAAAGTGCCTGTTTGCTTACATGTGTCACTGTGTAGCTGACCTAGAAAGAAGAGATTGGAAAAAAATCAGAAAGGAGTAAATCAAAGAGAAATAGTCGGTCATCAGATCTAGTGGAAGCCCATTTGTTCTATTCAAAAGCTGTGGAAAACTTACTAACCTCAAGAAGCATTTATACCAATCAATCATGCAATGAAACAGTCACCTTTTGGTCAGTTAGAAAATCTGGAAATGGGAGTTTTTCATCTATGATAAATAACTGCTTAGATCTTCAGCACATTGGTATCATCTCTGCATGAAGTTTAAAGAAAAACAATTGAGCTCGTGAGCATACTGTGTACGCTGAGCAGAGAAAATATGTACCAAATTTTCTATGAGATACATTTAAAAAAAAAAGGTAAAAACTACGTTACAGGGTATGTCATTCAATAAAGATCCAATTTGGTGTTAAGCATTTGCAGTTGTAATGTAAAAAAGGAGGAAGTGACTATTTCTGGTAGTAACAGTACAAGTACGAACATATCAGTCCTTCCTCTATTTCAGAGGAACACTCATGACTTGACGAAATAAATCTTAACGTTTTCTAACCCAGGGTTTTGGAGAAGAAGGAATCCTGATAGTGTCCATTTAAACGATATGTGTTATAGTACTTTGATTCCTTATGGTCCCTCTCTGCCCTGACAGATGAGATGTCTTCTGGGCTGAGTCGCCTGAAAAGCCTTGCTCTTGGCCTGCAGACTGAAATAGAAGAGCAGGATGATATGTTGGATCGGCTCACAAGGAAGGTAGAGACACTGGATGTCAACATTAAAAACACTGATAGGAAAGTCCGACAACTTTAAAGGATTTTTAGAATTTCTTTTGTCCAGTGTGGGTTCATCCCGAATGCCTCATCTCAGCCGATCTCTTAAAAAAAATCTTGGGCGGTATCTGTTTCTCTTTTTTTTCTGCTATGTTACTGGTTTTGCTGTCATTAAAATTACGTAGTTTTAAGTCAGCACAATACTTTACATTTTCTCTTAGTCTACATGGGAAAAGTGCATGTGGAGTAAAATCTCTCAGCCTTGGGTCAGGACGCCCCGCTCAGTTGTGTAACTGCATCATGTGTGCGGAGGAATTCGCGCTCCACAGAGCTTCAGTGTCCTTGGCCTGGGAGCTGTGATGAGAAAAGGAACTGCATTTTTGCCTCTGTTTTGGGGAGGGGGCAGGGGGAACAGAATGTGCTGCTTTGTTCAGAGCAAATGTTGCTAATTCTGTTTACCTACAGATATGTTAAATTCTGAAAAAATGCTGATTTCCAGCTGTAAAAATATTTTTAAGTGACTGTTCTCTGGCATTTCTGGAGCTTAAGGAATGAACTGTTCTGTGGAAGTTGTAAAATATCAAGGGTGTCACGCAGTTATGGTAATATCCTGTGTGCGTTCCCTTTCCTAAGCTGACTTTGCCCAAATGGTGCATCCACAAATTGTGGTTTTTATGTTTGGGCAACTAAATACCATTGCCTTTACAGTCTTGTCAGTAAAGATCTCTAAGGGTATCTTATGGTCTGCAAGAAATGTTCATTGACAGTGACCCAAAAAGTTTGGGTAACAAAATCAGGACTTAAATGTATGTGCTCTTTAAGATTTTTTTTGCAGAAATGGTCACCATCTGTTTTTAATTTTCTGCTGTTTCTCAGCTTATTCATTTAGGTGGTTATTTGAAAAAATAGCTTCCATTTCAGAAATGGAGAGTTGATCTGATAGTGCACAAACAGATTGTAGCAGATTGTTTTTTTCAGATGTGATTAGGGATGGAGCAGATGCTGTGTTTTGCTACGTAATGTGACTGTTAAGAAACTCCACTGTGGTTCACATACATCTGCATTGGCTTAGCAGGTATGAAAAATTCCTGCAAATGAGGAAAAGCCCAGAACCATTTTTGAGTCTTCCAGATAGAATTTGGGCCTTTCACTTTGTTTTGTTCTTTTGTAAGGGTCATTGTAGAACAAAATAATCAAAATTCTGCTCCTGCCTGAAGACATGACAGTGAGAACTTGCTGTCTGTCTTGAAAACAAGGAAGTTACTCCTGTTTGGAGAGGCCAAGGGACTTGTGTCAGTATTGGAACATCACAAGTGACAGTGTGTGGCTAGGAAGAGATTGTTACTTTTGAACTAATGCCACATTGCCTTATGAATTAAAGACCTTGGTGTTCTGGGCTATCAAGCTTGTCCCCTTCACGGATGTCCCATTCACACCCACCTTGTTCCTTTTTCAAGCTCACTTGCCACAAGGTGCATCCAATTGTTAAAGGAGATAAGACAACCTGAGCCTTTCTTCTTTTACTGTGTCTCCTGAAAGTTCACTTGTAGAAAAAAAATCACTAAAAAAACTACACTTAATGGACACAGTATTATGGAAAAAATGCTATTCCTGGCATTGCTAGCAGGGTTGAATTGTGAATTAGATTTTAGGTGAGCCTTTGTTTCCTTTGTTACTGATGGCATAGATTTCGATCCCTCCCCAAAAAATCTCTTTTGGAGGGACATAAAACTTCAAGAGCTATTAAGTACCTTTAATTGCTTTTTAATTTTTCAGTTTGTATAATTTATGCTCATTTAGAACTATAAATAGCCTATTAATATTAATGTATCATTTTACTATTTGGGTTTATAGCATGATTAATTCTCTTACTCTGTTAGAATATTTGTTAATTATATGATTTGATGTCTCAAGACAGTCGATACATTTATTTAGTAAATTATACAATTGTTAGTATTCATATGTTAAGTACTTTAGTGAAGGAAGATTGAAATTTTGATTATACCTGGTTTCGTTTCTTACTTGTTTTAATAACACTCCTTTTAGTGTGAAATCTGCCTTCACTGTAAGCAACTGTCACAATTCAGTGTTTTACTGCTGAAGTAAGACTCTGATAACAAGGATGGACACTGAGATTTTGAGTAAGGTATGGCAAATGGAGGAAAAATGTCACTGGAGGATCCAGTTGTGTTACGTGTAGTAAGAAGTCTGGAGCTTGAATCCAAGCAAAAATCTTTGATTTAAGGGTGAAGTGTGCTGCCTTTCTGATGTAAGCTATTTTTAGTCTAAATTATTTCACAAAATTACCTCAAGTTTTTGAGCAAATGTGTGGTTGTATTGGCTTTATGAAATGTTCACTGCATCCTGGATATCTTTGGTGCCTTTAAAAACACAGGCAGGGAAGGGGAATAAAAAAATAAATCCCTATTTCTGCTTTGGGAATAAAAAATAAATCCCTATTTGTGCTTTGAGAATGCCCTGATCCAAGCAGAGTAGAAACCCAGGATTTCAGCCATGTGGAATTTATACAGAGGTCTAACTTCTCGTGTCTTCTAACAATCCCATTCACTGCCTCAATAATGTATACCTGCTTTTGCTTAGGTTTTCCTGCTCTCTTTATTACTTTTGTTTTGTTTTAATGACCTTGTTTTAAAGGATCATTTCCCACGCTGGATTTCTTTTGCAGGGGGAAAAAGATGGTGCATGAATATAAAAGAATTTCTGCTACAAACTGAATTGCTTGTGTCTGCTTTCATACTGATTTTTGCTGATAACAAACTAAAGTCTAACTGACATGAGGAGACACCACTATTTTGTAATAGTGATGATTTTTTCTTTCTCTTGGAATAACTTTCCATCCTACAGGAAAAAGAAATTTAAAGGAAAATAACCACATGATTTTTGCTTTTCCAGGAAATGCCAGTTTGCATGTGTAATGAAGGATTTACTTCAGTAGCTTTTCTTACTGTTTCCTGAGATGGCATTTTATTTCTTCTTGGATACTGTTGAAAAACTTAAACTGTGTAGAGTCCAGGACTTTCAGAAGAAGTTTAATTTGCACTTATGTGGTAATTTGATAAAATAAATTATTTTGCCTACATATTCATGTTTGCATATAAGCTGGTGTTCTTGCAGCAAAATAGCTCTGGTTAATTTTATAGGCTTGGGTAGAAGTTTAATAAGGTCAGAAGAAGATGGCAAAAAATATTTTAATTGTTCTTTATAAAAGGCAATTTGTCAGTTTCTCAAAAAGTTTGCTAATCAATTTTGAAGACATTTTAAACACTGGGGAAGTAGTATATACCCTTCATAACACAGACATAAAATTGTAAAAGCAGCAAAGGAAAAAATGGGAATAACCAGTATCTGATGACTAGACTCCTAGGTGTATTTGATTTTTAAATTTCCTGAGCATTGAATTAAATCTTGTGACAAATTCTATGTGCTGAATGTTAGTCTGTACTACACAGATTCTTTTGCTGTGCTGACTGTATTGGAGCTACTGAAATAGTTGGGACACGATGGTGTCAGGGGTTTTTTTAATGTGTGAAATTCACCTGAAATATTTTGCTGCCTAGTAGTTTTTGTGATGTCATTTGTTAAATGGTGAAATAGAAGATACTTTCCAACCACTCTGCCTTCTGAACAAACAGATATTTGTAGGCATTTTTACAAGCATAACATCATATGGAGGATATGTGTTAATTTTTACTTTGAAATACATAGGACTTAATTTTTAAATCACATAGTGATTATTTGTGTCTATGGCTTTTTAAAATAGAATTTTAATTCTGTGCCACCCAGGTATAACACTTTTTGTACAAGTCAAATTGTATTATCTTTTATTTAAATGCTAAACTGAACTGTAGTTCAGCAATTTAAGAGATTGAATGAGTGTTGAATGGTAAGACAGTAAATAAAGGATGCTTATTGTTAATAAAGAGTTGTTGCATTTATTTTCCAAAATTTTTTTATTACAACTTCACTGATACTTTTCCTCCATAATATCTGTTAAAACGCAGGATCTACTCTATCAGGTTTGTGCCAGCATGGGCATAAGTTTGCAGCTGGTGGTTTTGTTTTCCAAGAATAAAAAGAGGGTATGACATTTCTGTTATTCTTGAGCAGTTTCTCCTAGATCCTGAGAGAGGAATGTAAACCAGCATTTATTTTTGCAAAAAAATTATTTTTGTTGATAAAATAATTCCAGATGTTGCTTAAAAAGTAACCTTGCCATAGTGCTTGATTTTATCAGGAATATCAATAACTGGATGTATGCATGAACAAGGCAGGTGAAACAGGAGGAAGGCTAAAAAAGATACAAACCTTCTTGAAAACCTTCTTGTGATATTTGTGTGGTCCCAAATTTGGTGATGCTAGAAGACTTTTGAGTGTCTTGACCTTCAGGTAGGTTCTTACTTGTATGTGAAGGGAGGAACTTGGCTTCTGAATTTTTTTTTTGCAGTAGAGTTTAATTTTGTTTTATCCTGTAAAGCAGAGATTCAGAAGTGCTATTTATTACAAAAGCTCTGAAAGGGGAAAGTTAATAGAGAGACTGACAGATTTTTTAAAAATTCAGATAATTTTGGTTTGCTGCCTTTTTGCTGAGAGTTCTTCAACAAATGGGAATTGAGAGTGCTTCTGTCTCTGCACGTGATTGTTGCATATAGAAAAATCAAAATAGTACAAAGAGCACAGTGGGAGATGATAGAGAATGGAGCAGTGCAGTGGATTCTGGATCTCTGCTAGGAATATTAATAGTTTGCTTGCTCTGCTGGCATGAGAATCAGTTTCAGACTCTTCAGGGTATTTCTCACACAGCTGTTTGTTTATGGCTGGTCAGGCATTTCAACCCTTTGAGTTTTCTCAAGGACTTCCTTGCTTACAGTGCAGTCCCTGCCTTCCTGGGGAATGAGTGAGGGAAGGGGAGATAAAGGATGCTCATCCAAGTACATAACACCAGGTAGAGCAGGGGCTGTTGGAATGAAGGACTCCATGGTTCTGCCTGCCCCTCTTCCTGCTTCTGAAAAGAGGTTTGGCTTTAAGAGGGAGTTCTACAATTTTAATTTCATTTTGGTAGGTTGGTTGGTTTGTTTGCTTCCAAATAAATTTATTGCAAATTCCCAGATTGGGAAAATACGAAGCACAACCCCACTGGGGCTAGAACTGAGGGATTGGTAGGGCTCAGTTGAAAGCAAGCAGGGAGGTGCCCCCAGAATAAGCAGGCTGCCAAATCGGGAGGATCCCTGAATGCCAGGCAGGGTTTACTAAATACAGTGGCTGTGCAGCCCTGCCTCTGCTATAAAAAGTCTAGATGGACTGTGACTTTGCTGTTGGTGAGGCAGAACCTTCTAGAAAATGGGCTTCCAGCTCTAGCTGTGGATAGTTTGTGGAGAACAGTGGGCCGCCTTGGTATCTCCATGCAAGATGACTCTCCTTTTTCATCCACATTAGCTGTAAATCTGCTCTCTCTGTTAATGGACAGCAGTCACTGGCCAGTGCTGAGCTCTACCCCAGGCCAGCGCTCTGAAGAGCTGCTGAATTTCTGTCACTTGAAAGAACAAACTTTTGGCCAGCCCTGGGGTGTCTCACAGCCTCCCAGCCCGAGGGCTTCACCTGTGCCCAAGTGAGGTAGGATGAAGAGCACAAGAGAATGGAGTGTGCAAGGCCATGCTGTGGGCATTAACCCTCCAGTGTAGAAACATGACAGGAATGGGTATGTCAGGTGGGAGTGGCTCCCACTCCCTAGAGTGGGAGCCACTGCCCAAAAGAGTTTATAATTTCAGATCTAACATGTTAGAGTAGTTGGGAAGAGTTACACAGTTTATCATCCTTTGATTTTACTCTACAAAATTTCTTACTGACATGTATTTTTGTAAACTGGGTAAAGTCTGGGTTCTTTATTCCTGATTTCTAATCTCTCCCTACATTTAAGCAAGTTATTAAGTCAGTTATCACTGAACATTTCCAATGTCTTTCCCAATTTCTTCCTTGCTCTTTCATCCTTTAAATTCACCCAGTCTCCTCCTATGGGAAAGAAATAGCTAAGAGAACAGCTTTTCTTCAGTATGCCCTCATTGGTGTATTGGTTTTGCCAGTTCTAATTGAGTTTGAATTATGTAGGTTGTAAAATCTGACCTGCTTGCCCTACAATTTGAGTCCCAGATTTCTCTTAGAATTTCTGTGCTGTTTGTTTGCATGTAATGTTTGTTGACTGGGTGCCTTTGAAGAAAAATTCCGGCAGGAATTGCCTTGTGTGAAGCAACTGCAAAGGGTGGTGGTGCAGTCTGCTCTTGGCTCCCAGTAAGATCCATGGTAATGTCAGTGCTGGGTTACTGCATACCAGTGCTCCCAACCTCAGGTCTTGAAAGTCTTAACTTTATGGCCCTATTTTCACCATTTCCTTGTGCCTGGATTGGCCAACCTGTTTACATCTCTGCCCACTGATCCTCTTGGATGATGATGACAGGATGTTCCTTCCCTCTTTGAGTGAAACTGGGCAGAGAGGCAGCCAAGAAATCCAGCAGTTCAATATAAATAGGTCATGTAACAAAGCAAAGGTTGAAACCCGATTGCATCCACCCATGGAGAAAGCTTTGAGACATCAGCTTGTATTTTTCCTCCTGGAATAATGCAAGTAGGATAACCAGGACTGAACGCCCAAGGACTTATTACCTGTAATTTGACTTTTGTGGAAAGCCAAGAATTCTTAAAAGGCAGGATTTTGATGGAGACTCAGAAAATTCCAGATTCGAAGTTCTGCAGCCTTCTGCCCTGAAAATATATAGGCTGCTAACAGCACTGCAGAGGAGACCTGTGAGTCATTTTATCTGCTTCACTGTACATTGTTGTTATAGGCTGTTGACATTTCTGGCATTTATCTTGTTCCTAAAGCTCCACACATTCATACAGCATGGATAGGAACTAGGAGGGTTTGTGGATGCCTTTGGGATCCTCCCCATATGTGCTCAGAATGCACGGCAGGCGCAGTCAGTGACAATGCAGAGCCCACTTTGCTACAGCCCAACTGCCACTGCCACCTCCCACCTCTTCTCCACGTGCTCCCTGTGCAGGTGTGACTGAGCCAGGTAGAAAATATTCATCAGCACATACTGTATCACCAGATGGAGAGAAGGGTGTTCTTTTCCTAAATAGTTGCAATAGTTCAGTTATGGGTTATTTTTTGTTGAATGACCTGAAACTGAATTGTAACATTAAGCAGGTGAGAAAACAAGCTTGTGAGGGGCCTCTTATGAAGGCACCAGCCTTACTGAGCCACAGAACAACTCTGGCATGCCCTGAACTGGCATTTGTGGCACTGCAATGTAGCCTTGTTCTTGAGACCTAAAAATGGCCTTTTAGATACAGAAATGCAGATCTGATTTGTCCCTCTCCTAATTAGGTGTCAGAGTCTTCCCAGTTAAACCAAAATACCACTGGGAACCTTTCTGCTGAATGACAGCAGAAAACACTGAACAAGGATCCCTCTGCTTTTTATGCACACATCTCCTCTTAATGCTCACTTGTATTAATTTGAAGAATATCCTCCCATACCAGTACTATTTTCAGAAGTCTATATAAGTTGTAGTCCTGCTCATCTACCTGATCTTTCATTGCTGACTTTGGAAAGTTATTTCCCTTAGCTATATCCCCCAGCAATGTCCCATGCCATCCAAGTAATACATTCATTACTGAAACTTGTGTGATTTAATAATTTCCTGGCACAATAATTCCAAAACGTGGGAGGAAAAATGGATTTTTCCATCTCCAGGTATTTATTTTACTGCCCGAATCCTTGCTCTTGATGCTTTTGAATGGCTTTCTTTTGAGCTGGATTTCAACTGCTTGTCCAGTGCTTGTCTGAGAAAGACCTTCATCCTTGCAGCTGAAAGTGGAGGGAGGGAACCTCATTCAGAGAAATCTGGTGTACCTGATTGCTGTAGCATTTCTAGCTTTGGATTTCTGGAGCTGTTTTCTTTTCCACAATCTCCATAAGCTAAACAAACACCTTTTTTTTCAATCACCTGCTATTCATCAGTGTTTGAAATGCAATATTGAGGCCTTACTCTCCACTCAAGCCAGCTGTGCCGGGTTTACAGTGGCAACCTGCCAGGAGCCCGAGGGCTTCACCTGTGCCCAAGTGAGGTGGGATGAAGAGCACAACCAAAGTAGCTCTTCTGTGGGACACAGCCCCACATTGCTGGTTTCCATGTATTACTGGACACCAGCAGCTACTGCCAACAACAGAGCAGTGAGGTCTGGGTGCATTAAACAGCAAGATGCTGGAGCCTTAAATTAAGAATGTACTTATTTGGGAAATAGATGTGTATTTATTTTGAGCACCACAGTAGAACCATTAAGCGTCCTTATATCTTTGCAGTTGGGCACAAGTAGATGTACTGCTGAGTCAGCCTAGCTGTGTTAATGACCCCAGCAGATCTCCAGGGGAATGTCTCTGCTTCCCCATGTGTCTCAAGTGTCAGGGTTAGGAAGCTGATTCCTGTGAGAACAATTTTCATTATTTGAGAGAATAATTAATTCCAACATACTCTTCCCTGGAGCAGTGATAAATAAAGGCATTAGATAACATTTCAAGATACATTTGTTAAGCCTCTATCACCTTTTTTTTGTACCTGCCCAAAAGTGTAAAATGAACAGTCAAGAGAAGGAAGAGAACTTCTGATGAGTCTCAGATGCTCTGTTGTCCAATTGCTCAGTCATCTGTAGGTCATGTAGTATAACATAATGTAGTTTTATTTTAACTCTCATCAATTGCTCTGCTGTTTTAGTACCTCTCTCTGTAGTACGGAGTGACTGGAAGATTGCCAAGTAAAGGGAAGTCTGTGTGTGAACAGCCAGGAGGGATAATACGTAAATCTTCTGGAAAGAGGCAATTAAAGGCAGCATTGAGATATAATGAAAAATAGACAATATTGAGCCTCAACTGAAATAGCAACATAAACAGCAGCTACTGTACTGTGAAGTGAACTTTGCTGTAAATAACTGCATTTTACAGAAAACAGATGGATTATGAAATCCTTGAGCAGACTTACAGAAAGCAGTTTGGTCTTCAGGAACACATCCATGTTGATGTTTGGCATGTTCTCCTGGCCCAAAGGGACAAAAGGTGGCTTCTTCGTGCTGTTGTATTTACAGAGTCCAGGGGGGAGCTGCAGACTTGGACTACATGCAAGCCAAATAGAGCTGAAAATAATTTTGCATGTCATATGTAACTATGAATGGAGATGACAGAGGAAGTGATATCTGAGATCAGCAGTGTAATAGATGCTGCCTTCTTGTTTTGTAACCCAGCAGCTGAGGAGGTAACACACCAGTGAATGCATCAGGAAGCCCTGCCTAACCAGAGACCATGCCCACAGCTTACCACAACCTTGGCATCACCAGCAAATCCAACTGCATCATTTTTCGACATGAGTGGGTAGACTGGGAAAGGACAGACCATTCCAAAATATTTAACTTTATATTACAAATGAGAGTGGATTCAGACCACATTTTAATCCTATGGCCTAGATTTCACTACCCTTGTTTTGGAATAATTGATCGAAAAGCTCAAGAGTTCCCGGTATTCTACCATTTATTCTGCTGTTTTGCTGCCTTTGTGAAGGACTATGACCACAGCCCAGATATAGCAAATCAAGCTCCCGTTTGCAGACGTGAACTTGGCAATATGCATTAACTGAACATAGTTCTTGCATCAGGCAACACATCATGGGCTGTCTCACTCACATTCTGAGCTAGAAGAGAAATATGCAGATA
>VXAD01004426.1:25424-165929 GCA_013399195.1 Dicrurus megarhynchus | reverse complement strand
GAGCCGCTCTGCTCGCCCCGGGCACCGCGGGCACTCCCCCGCCTCAGCTTGGGTGGACGCCGCAATCTTGCAGGCGGATCGTGGTTTTTTCCTTTTACCTAAACGACCATCAGCCTCTGGATCGCGAAGGTTCCTGGGATCCTCTTTTTGTGCAGCTGTGAGGGAATTGGTGAGATGAGGTGTAAGAAACTATTTGGACTTGGAAGCTGCACAGCCTCTCTCTCTCCTTCCAAACGTAACAATATTAAAAAAATCCTTCCCCAAAATGACATGGTTCTGTTTTTAATATCCTGTGAAAACCATAATGCCAGCATTGGAAAAGATCCATGGCTAATGGAATGCAGCAGAGACAAACCGGTTGATTTGTTTCCTTGTGACCTGGTGGTGAGGGAGGGTTGTAAATGGAGTGAGAGAACAGCAGTCTCTGAACGTGCAGTTTGAGGCAGGAATTAAAGGAATTTACTAAATGAATGAGAGAACAGGAAGTGGACTTGGCAAGTCATCCTTCTGTCGCTGTACCGCCCCTTTCTGTCAAATCAGGCATCCATTTCAAAATACGAACTGGGTATCATCCCCCAGTGTGTACTTCATGCCACTTTGGGCATTTCAGCTTGGGAAATGGTTACGGTCACTTCCAGCTCCCTTTGGGAAGTATGTTTTGCTTAACTGGAAGAACTGTCCCGGTGACCCTAGAAGGAGCTCTAGCCTGAAAAAAACAGTAATTAGAGTGAGTTGCAGAAATACCTAATCTCTCTGTCCAAGGGAGGTGACACACCTGTGTTCTCTGAGTTTTCGTGGGTTAGGAGAGTTTAACGTGTTGAAGAATTCTACTCCACCCCCTCCCTGCCAGTGTCCACTATAGCAACGATTATAGTAATCTCAAATAGGTTCATAAGAGCTGCAGAACAGCTGTCTCAGTAAGAAACTTGGGATCAAAGTGGTTTTGATGTCAGACTCTCCTTAGAGAGCATATAGTTCTTACCGTTTAAAACTAGCAAGCATAACCAATCCTGCTGATTGTGTTTGGTCTATACAATAGCGATGAGAGGACATCACACTTAATATGCAAGAGGTGTCCTGTGCTGCTTTGCATGTTAAATGACTGTTTCTTTGATTACCAGTGTTGAGCATCTTGTAACACTGCCAATATCAGCATTGTGGTACCTCAGGTTTGGGTGGGAGGCTGCCCACCTGCTTTTCGAGGGATTTGTACTGAAGTCATACTCTATTTTTTGCTACCACCTGCTTTTGCTCTTAAACAGTTTGATCTTATTGAAAAGGCTAAACCTGTGCTTGAGTCACTTTTCCTCAGCAAGAAAGCTACATGGAGGAGCAGAGAAAACCCTGGGATGTCCGTTGCTAACATGTAGGAACAAACTTCTTCAGCATTCACTTTTTCCTGCTTCTCCCTCAGGCTGAGTGCAGGAGCTCTAAAGCAGTACTCTGCTAAAGAGAGATTGAGATCAGTAGTAGCTGGGAGTAGGCATGCAGTAGCCTCCTCATGCTGCTTCTGCAGTTGTCCCTACATGGTGGGATAAATAGGGAGGGAAAATGGAAGGAATGTAGGAACTCCTAGTGTTTGCTCTGGCTGGAGATCTGCAGTACAGTTATATCAGCTCTAACTTACTGTGTGTTGTAAACTAGGATCTAGCGTCATGAATTAATGTTACATGGTGCTTGTTGTTGACTGGTAGAAAATTTGTGAAAACATTAGGCCTTCTATTCATAATGCTACACTGTCACACATATTTAGCCTTATCAGATTAATCTCTCTTTCCCCCCCCATTACTTCAAGTAATTGTCTTGACTATGGTTAAATTATCATATTTAAAATTAGTTTAGCAAATCTACTATGCTGCTGTATGATAAAGCCAAAAAAGTTACAATTCCATGTAATTGTTGTGTGTTTCAGTGATGCTAAATTAAATCTTTCTGTGCCTTCATTCAATCTGTGTACTGTTTCTACCTGTAGCCTTTTTAATTAATACAGTTTTAAGTGATTAGAATATCAGTGCTGTAATTAATTCCAAGTTCAGCCTGTTGCTGGTGAAACATTATTTCCCTTAAGTTCAGAGTCTTCCCGAGGTAGTTGTATGTACTTTACTAAAAGAACAACTAAACCATGCAGAAAGTGCTCTCCAGAGAAGCTAAACATAAGTTGCAGTGCTAAATACTGAACTCTTCTCTCCCACTCTCTCTTGCTGGAAGTGGATAAATGGTAGTGTGAAGTGAAACAGTGATCTTGGTCCATGTAGAATTGGAGGAGTGCTAGGGATCAGCAGACTGTTTACATTCTTTGTGCAGCTCATTTTGCCTTATGTTGATCATCCTTCTGACTGAGCAGTGCAGGAGGAGTGACTGCCAGTCGCAGGGCACGTTAAATTTGAAGTTGTTACAGCTTGTATGTTCAAGTCCTGTGTGAGCTGAAGGATGGAGAATAGCTGCAGTGAAAAAAAGATATCCATGTCTTGGTGTGGTAGAAGGAACTCAAAGTCTGTTTGTTTAGCTACATTTAATGCAATTGAGTTATTTTTAGTTGTGAACTCTGTCACTATGAATCTTCACAAATTCATAAAGAACTTGCATTTTGCTCATTTTTCCCCTAGAGGATATTATATTGAAGTCTCATAGCAAGGGAGGGGAAGCAGAATAAAACAAGGACTTAGTTTTTGTCTGTCTGGTGACTGCCCAGCTGCAGCAGTGCAAACTATGCCAAGTCCTGCTGCAGCGAATTACTTGTGCATACTACTTAAGCTAATGTGATTTAATCAGGTTCTTAATTCCACTGCTTCTCTTGGAGTAGTGAATTATAAATTATTTACCGGATTGAACTCTTCCAAGGGGATTGTAGTTTACAATGGAAGCGCAGTAAAAGACCAAATATACTGGTACATAGACTGGAAGCAATACTGCTGGAATCCAGTGTACAAAGTGTTTCTGATCTAAAATTAAACTTTTCCTTCACTTAGTCATTGCTTTTGTCTTAAAAGCATCTCTTTGTGCCTCTTTCAGCTTTTCTCAGTTCTCACTAGCAAAAATCTTTGCTTGTCTATGGGGAAAACTGTTGCTTAAGTAATGTCTCAGGTTCCAAGATTGGAGCCATCGTCCCGTCAATGCACAGACACACCGTTCTCCTTTCTGTTCAGTAACTGATACAGGCTCTTGAGCACAGCCAACTACTGTGAGAAAACTTGTGTGCATGAA
The DNA here is from genome assembly GCA_013399195.1 of Dicrurus megarhynchus. Classification (NCBI taxonomy): domain Eukaryota; kingdom Metazoa; phylum Chordata; class Aves; order Passeriformes; family Dicruridae; genus Dicrurus; species Dicrurus megarhynchus. The sequence goes on along the minus strand of VXAD01004426.1, from coordinate 162,725 downwards.
ATGCTCTCGATACATAAGTGCTGCACATATTGGTGCAGGACTGACAAGCTAAAGTATCCTGGTTTTAAGCGTAAAAGATGTATATTGACTTCCATCATTTTCAAGACAAAAACCACTTTCTGTTTGGATACTGTGGCTTGTCTTATTAAGAATAACAGAATAACTGTCTGTTGTGCAATAGGCATGACTGAGCTGGATGCCATTCATAAGTTTGCTTTGGCTGGACATATGGACTTAAGAAGCACTCAGGATATTTGCAAGCTGTAAGTGACTTTTTAGATTTGTATTCAAAAGGTAGGGCTAAAATATTATTACGTGATTCAGCTATTCAGTGATGAAGAGCCCACATTTGCTTGTTGGATTCAAAAGTGCCCTGCACATGGTAGTGATACTCATTCGATAGATGATCGAATCCTCATCACAGACATACAGAAATAGATTTTTGTGTAGGGAGTAACTGTCACTTAAGATGAAAGCCTAATTGCAACGGCAGCTAAGACCAGTGGTCTTGCATGTTTTGGGTCTTACATACTTGCTTGGTGTCCCTCAGCTGTCAAAATGGGAGCTATAGTAGGAGATGAGGTGAGGGTGAGCAGTTGAGCAGGGATATCCAACAGTTACATGCACATTCTTCCGGGGAATGATTAGAACTTTATGTAGTCACATGAGTAAGACTTAGGGGAAACTATTACTGCATTCTTGGTTTGTATTATGTTTAAAAAAATACATGCTTTTAGCAGGCAGTTTTTATTTGGGTATGTGCAGCCTCTGTCCAAGCCTTACTCTTTTCTAATGGCCTTAAAAACAATAGTTGATCACCTCTAACAAACATTTGTACTAGAATTATGTGGCATAAGGCTGAAATGGGATACTTATTGAACTCTGGAGAGATATTAAATTCACAGAGTTCTGACTCCAGCATTTAACTGATGGTAGGTCCCAATTACTGGAGTGTCAGTATTAGATAGTAAGTTAGGCTTAATTATTTCCCATTAGAGAAATGGACTTAGTTCGAAGACTAGAGGTATGAGTATCTGAGTTGGTCTACGCTGGCTCAGTCTGGACTGCTGCACTCCACAGTATGGGAAAATCATTAGAAAGCTCAATATTTAGTAGAGCTCTTGTGTAAAAGGCATCTTGGCTTAATTTCTTAGCAAATGGTACAATGCTGGTAAAGAATGGGGAAAGACTAAATATCAGATTAATAATTGTCTTTCATCTTTAATATCTTTGTGTCTTCGTTCATGTTGAGAATCAAATAATACATCTTGGTTTAATCTTTACCATGTCAGTAAGTTCTCAGTATCTATAAGATGCTTAAAAGTCTTATGGCATCTAATGCAGCCTGTCGTAGTACTAGATAATCTATGAAGCAAAAATCTTTGTTACCTGGTTCATTCAGCCTGATGGTGAAAATGATTCTGTGCTGTGTGTGTAGCTAATGGGTGTTAGGGCAGGAGAGGCATTAGGCTGTTACTTGTAGAACAGAACGTTACCCTTTCCCCTGCAGCAAGGCTTGCTGTAACCTACATGGGAGTGCTTGGTAGGGTTTAACTGGATTACCCAAAAGTAAAGTGTGGATGAAATCATGGAAATGATGGTAAATGGAATCATGGAAATCACAGTAAATATCTCTGGAATGACTGTGTAGTGTTGAATCTTTCTTTTCAGAAGAAAACAACCTTAGTTTGAGAGAGGGTACTACTTGCCTAAGAAGCATAATAAAAAATGAAAATTTAGTAGTAGAGAAGCCTGTTGTTCACTCCTTTATGAAAATAAACTGGAAAATCACTAGTTAATATATACAAACCTCGGTAATGACCTGTAGCATCTTTGCCTGAGGCCTTTTTAAGATACATAGCTAAATGCTTGCTACCTCCTGTAATAAAGTTCTACTAATTTTCTGCTTGAGGAAGGGGAGGAAGGTGCTTTAGAACAACATTGTTCAAATCATCGTGGAAGATTTGTCCCATCCAGGGTAAAAGTGATGCTGGCTGATGTCCCTTTATTTGATGGTAAAGGATTCTGCTCCTATTCTTCTGTATAGTCAGTAAGGATTATGCCTCTTACACTGCCTCACATATCTCAGGAGGATACGTACCACTCCCCTAATGGTAGGAAGTCTTCAGTGTTTTCAGACTGCTAAACCGTGAAGGGTTGTCATCACTGACTGAGGCTTGCAGTACTCACATGACCATCCTTTAGGGAGTACTGGCATTTAGCCTTTTAAAGATGTGATGGGTTTCCTTAATAATAAGGGTGGCAGTGATACTCGAGGAGAATTTAGCATTACATTTTCTGAAGCCTTTGCTAGATTTTATAATAGTTTAAAGCAGGAAATTTTAATACCAGAGCGTGATGCAAAATCATACTTGTCTCAGTGAAGATACCCAAAATGTTTTCTTCAGCAGGGACCAGATTTTGGAGTGAATAATGGTGGGTTTAAAGCTGAACTTCAAGTAGGAAATGCCTCAAGGTTCTCACTGTGCAAAATGAGTGGCTAGAGGCTGTCTCTTCAACAGTAGGTCAAACTGAGGCACACTAATTGAGAAGAGGCCTTGAAAAAGCTGTGTTTCTGCTTCAATACTCTGGAAACACATCTGGATTTGGATTAATTAAATCAAGTTAGGAACTTAGCTGTGCTGCAGTTAAATCTCTTTACTACTCTTGTGATACTTAATCAGTCTCTTATAATGGACTACTCTGTTGGCAGACAGACTCGGAATGTGCTCATTATCAAAGTGCTTAAGTGTCTGCTGCGTGAACATGTAATTTGTGACAGTATGTGGACACTGGTGTAGAGCAAGTGAGCAGGAACAGTGGAATTAAGAGCCTATCGTTTATTGCTTTATGGTTCAAGGTCACAGAAGTTGAGGGAGCTACAACTTGCATGTTTACTGGGTGCTAAAACGTTCTGTGTTACATGTGAAAGGTACACAAGTTGTCGTGATACGAAAACTTTTCCTTACTGACACAGAAGGCTGTAATAGCCACCTGCCTGGTAGATTTGTTTTCAAAACTCTAGGTGCAAGCATGTTCTGATGACCTTGTGCCTAAACTTTGATTCTCTCTAGGAATGAATGGCACCTGCTGAAGTTTACCGTTGTGTATTAAGTATTTACCCCTGAAGTGAAGCGTTACTTGAATGGCTCTCAGTTCTGCTGAGAGACCCTTACGGGAATGAATAAATGTCTTTTTACGCATGTGCACGTTTGGCTTATATTACGTTACTGAGACTTGAGTCTGTTGAGATTAGCAGTTACTGAGCTGAATAGCTCTTCATTAGTGAGCTCAACAGAAAACAAACAATTCCTGAGGCATTCTTGGGCACAGTCCTGACACACCACAATTAAAGGTATCTCTGTTACATACCAAATTTATGATTTAGTGAGTAGCATTACAGAAGCTGTAACAAGCCATGATCAGCCAGCTCAAACACAGTAAAACAGTGTTTGTGACACCATCACGGGACTTCTTGCCCAAGGGATTTAGTCTATTGTATGAAGCTCCTGGTGGTATGTATCAAAGGAGCGTAATGACTCAGTGATGCTGGTGGTAGATTCTATCCTGTCTCCTTGAGGGCAGTAATTTTTCACTTGCAGTGCACTGAAAAGCAGTATAGGTTAATCCTTTGAGAAGCTTCAGTGAGGCTGATAAAGTTCCTGTGCTTGAAAAGCATCGCTTTGGGGCATGAAGCAGGTGCTCATGTTTGTCACAGTTACTGTTATATAAAATGCAGCTTGCAGACATACCAAACCGGGGTGTGCTGCATAGGTAAATATGATTTACTGTGGACCAATGAAACAGTGATGTTTGTTCACTGCCGCCTCCTCCTGTTAACTGAAATTGAGAGTGAATGGAAACAAAGTTAACACAAAAGGATGAAAATGAGATGGCGATCTTATAGGGTAGTCTATTTGGCGGCACAAAATGACTCCAGGTTACATTTAGAATAACTACTTTGTTTTTACTGTCGTGTGGTTGAGCACAAGTTGTTTTTAGAGCTGGGCATATGGCTGAAAGGGGCCTGCATTACAATCCCTGCCTTTGTTGTTGAGCCTAATGGCATGACATCTTGGGCAAGGAGAGATGAAGTGACTGTTTATTTTAACACATCTTTCTCACCTTTCACTGGTAAGAATTAGGTATTCTGTGAAGTAAGATGAACAAGTCCACTTCTAAGCCAATTGAGACCTGCTGTGTAGACTTCATTCCACACTGTTACTAGGAGTGGGTTGCATAAGGGTAATTGATTGTTTCTGTGCTACCCACTGATGCTGAACATTGCAGTTCTGCCACTTAAGTTTTGAACATAAAATTTACCAGCCTTGCTAAAACTGGAATAGCAATGCTACTGCTGGTGTAGTCTTACCAGGTTACTAGAACCAGGTTAAGCAATAAAAGCGTAAGTTAAAACTCCTTTTAGTTTGCATCAGTAATACAACTTTGGAATGTCTTTAGGACCTGAGTACTGACAGTTGTGTAGTTCTTTACCTATGGAGCAAAGAGAATCAGAAAATAAATCATAGTTCAGTAGTGTACACTCTAGTCAGAGAAACTCGTCAGGCTTGCATTTCCTTCTGGAGGAAATTTTAGACATAGAGGCTTGAGTTAGACCTTCAACAAGGGAAGGATAATTAAGCACCCCTCTTTTGTCTTTCTAGCTCCAAAATTTGGGCATTAATCCAGCAAACATTGGATTCAGCACCCTGACAATGGAATCTGACAAGTTCATCTGCATAAGGGAGAAAGTAGGAGAGCAGGCACAGGTAGTGATAATTGACATGAGTGATCCAACAACACCCATCAGACGTCCAATTTCTGCAGAAAGTGCCATCATGAATCCAGCTTCTAAAGTAATAGCGCTAAAAGGTGAGTAACCCTTTATGATTGCAGTATGAAAACTACTGTTTAGCTGTATTACTGCTTATTAATGCTTTTAAACTTTATGTAAACTTTCTAAGAAGAATGTATATGAGGATAAGAATTCTTGCCTGAACTTGCATGCTGTATTTTTGGCAGTAGATCTTTCAATAATCTTTGGATGATTTGCCTCCAAGTGGGTGTGAGATGCTTGGACCTGGCACTGCAGCCTCCTATCCTCACTGAGGACCAGGTCAGCATCTGGTATACTTTCCCTTTAAACAGGTATTGTAAACATAATGGACACTTGTATAGATGAATAGGGGTGTAAAGCCATATTTTCTGCCCTGTCCTGGCCCTTTCTTGTAGCTGAAGGTTTTACTAGATAGTGACAAAAATGTCATAAGGATGGCCAGTAAGTGTAAAAGTCTGAACATAACAAGCATGTTAAGTTTGACAATCATGAGGTCTTGCAGCTAGAAGACCTCTGCTTACTGCTGCCTGTGGTGTTGTTACTGCCTTTAAATAGCACTCTGAGCTCAAAGAAGTAATTTTAATACATCTCTGGCTCTTTTCTCAAATGACCAACATCTGGTATTTAATCTCAATAACTGTTACTGACTATGTACTTTTCTTCCTGCATCTTATCTAAACAGATGGTGAGTGAACTTTGTCCTGACATTGTGTGTTTGGTAGTACAGAATGGTCCAATCTCATAAAAAGTACTGAACTTTAAGGTAGCCATTTGACAGTTCACTTCATGGCCAGGTGGGGGAATCTTAATCCTCAACTGGTATTACAGTGATCATGTTCTCCATTGGCTCGTTTCTAACCATTTGGCTGTTTTGACTATTGACTGTACCAAGTGAAGGAGGAGAGTGTGCTTTCAATGTTTGTGTGTATGTATATGTGATGGAAGTACAGTTGATAGACAAAATGAAGTTGCAATATTTTTATGAGAGACCTCTGCTAGCATGTCCTGTGTGCTATTCATTTCTGCCTAAGTCTGTTTTTTATTGTGAAAAATCATGGTGAAATTACTTAGGGGTCCAAGAAATAACTGTCCTCAGAACTGGCACAAAACCTTTAACTACTTTTCTTTGATCTCAGGCTTATACTGACATCAGGTGAGAACTAAAGTGGATGTTTGACTTCAGCTGAATCTGTGATTCAGCTGAGATGGTGATACATCTTGCAAAGGATTGCCTTACCCTGGATATGGGTAAAGGTAACAATGAAAAAATTCAGATCTGTTAAGAGTTTACTGTCCTTTATCTTGGACCCCTTTAAACAAACTGTATTGGCAAGGAAAGTGCCTTCTCTACACTAGCAGAGCTTCATCTGCCTCTTAAAAGGAAACTATGTAATCTGGTTTTAAAACTAATATACTAACTAAATGGCTTATCAGCTTCAAAGAATATAGCTTTATTCTTGCCAGTTAAGACTTGCTCAAAAGGAGTATTGTTCTGTCCATTCAGAGTGAATAAATATGTCCTCTGAACTGACAAGGTTGAGTTAATGATGTCATGTTGACATGCAAAGTTGCATTGTCAAGTGTTGAAAACTTAATGATCTCTTCTCTAAATAATCTAATGATCAGAGGGTCGGGTAGAAAAGAGGGTTAATAGATCTACCTAACCAATATGTTATCCATGGTAACCTGAAGACATGGTTTAAGTCAAGTCTGTCACTCCAGACTTTTCCCTGCTGGTTGAGTGAGGCTTCAATAGTCCAAATGGTTACATATTGTGACTCAGTGTGCCATGATGGGGAGTTGCTCGTAATCCCAGGATATTTGAGCAATAAATGTAGAAACCCACCCTCAGAAAAAGAAATGAAATGGTTCTTGATTTAAACTGAAGTACAGTATGCACAATTTCATTTCTGGATTGCATGTGGCATTCTCCTGGTGTACCAAGATTTATGCATTGTCTTTGTGTTCTTGGTCCTTTTGCACTGCTCTGTACTGGGAGTACTCAGCAGTGGGTGTAAGTGGAGAATGCAGTATTCGAGGGTGCTTCCGTTCTTTGTGGAATGGAGAAACTTCATGCTCCAGTGAACTGAAATGTAAATTCTTGTGCTGATGTTCAAAAAACGAGTCTGCTTACTCGATTATGCCTGTGTAGTCTGTTTAGACTCATCAGTTTGGTAGTTTGATCAGAAAAATCTTAAGTCTTTTTGTCTCGAATCTTGGCCTAATAAAGTGTTCAAGTAGACATAATATGACTCAAATACACACGTGCCCTCACTATGACTATATGGCAGGTCCTGCTTTCTCAATCCAAATAACAGAATTTTCTTGCAGTTTAATTACAGTTTAGGGTTGTGACGTTTGGATTTATGTTGCCAAGCTTAGGAAATTGTAAAGCTGTGACTTCTGCAGCTCCCAACATCTAGGGCTAAACTGTGTAGAGAAGCTTGTAGAGCCATTTCCAACTGTGACACAGCAGTCAAATTTAGTCTAGAAAAGAGACAACCATGAGCTTTTAGCTGTTGGTCGGTTTCTTCTATGTTCTTAAAACTAGGAAAGACATCCTGCTTCCTCTTCAGGAAGACTGTCCTTAAGAGCAATTTCTTTATGCACATATTGGGATTGTTGTTTAGATGGTGACCAGAGCCCTTCCAGAACTACTTGTCTCCTGGGTGCATGTGAGACTGCACAGTGTGGGAGTTCAAAATCCATCTCTTGATAGCACCAGGCCATTGCTGGATAAACTGTTGTCCAATACAGTAAAATATGCTCTTTCCAGCTATCAGTTTACAGGCCTGGGCTTACTGCATCTGTCTAATACAATAAGTGCATGTGCAAAGTGTTCATTAGCAGGCTGCTTTTGGTCCCAGGAAAGGTAGCAAGCTCTCCAAGGATGTAGTTGATCAGGTTGACAGTTCTCAATGCAGTTAAACCAGGCAGCAAATGCTGCATGCAATAGCTCTGAAGTCTTGTGCTATCTCTTGGCACTGCATTAAACTAACATGATCAATTTATGTATGAATTATGCTAAAACATATAAATTATGCTGTAGAGCAGTTTGAGATACATATTAGCTTGGGATTAGTAACTCTTGAATACGATTTCTCAGGGGCCAGCAGCCTTTATCTATCAGTGTACATCTCCCAGTTTGGCAGTCACAAGTGTTACTAACAGGAAACACTTCTGAAATGGGGATAGAAATAATGGCATTACAAGCCAATACTCCAGCAGTCTGAGTGGGTGGCTTGTGAACAGAAAAGAATATTCCTGGAGCTGAGTTGTCTCATCTGCAGTAAAATAAAACATCACTTTGACTTCGTGAAAGGAATAGATTCCCTTATTCTTTATAGTTTGGTTCGATTAACATTGGTTTTAAGCCTACTTAGTAGGGTAGGGCTTCTGGTAGTTAAAAGGGCTACTAAAATCAAGTCTTAACCTGCAGTATAGTTTCCTAAATCATGAAGAAGTAATCTTAACTGGAACTCAAGCTCCAAACCTTTCTATAGTCTTTCTGAACTTTTGACTGTCCTCTTAAGTACAGAAGAGGTATTACTCTTTTTCTTGTTGTACGGAGCCCATCTAGTTCAGTATGCAGTTCATCCAACCAAAAAATAAAATGGGAGCTGTGATCTTTGGCTATCTCAAGCTGTTTCAAGTCTTGTGCTGTTTGACTCAGTCCAGGTCATCTACAGCAGCTACTAAATTGACACGAACTGGAGCCATTCTTTCTATTAATTATGCTGAATGACATCTACTAGACATCTGTAACTTGGCATACCAGTGCTGCCAACTAAACAAGAGTTTACACAAGCTCTGTAGCTTAGACTGTCTTTTTGCTACAGCTTATAGTTAATTAAAGTGTCCGTGCTTGTCAGTTGTTGGAATGTCTGTGTGAGTGTCTGTAAGAAGAGGATTTTTTTGGTTTTGGGATGGTACAGGTGTTGGGGTGGAGAGGGGATTCTGTTAAGAGTCAAGTATTGAAGGCGACTCAGATGTGACAGGACACTAACCCTGTCTGTAACACCACTGGAATAGTGGGTTAAAACTGGGTGCTAGTAAATAGGAAAACTACAGGATGGCCATTGTGGTAATTGATCTGTGATGTTTCTTGGATTTTGTCATACTAGCCGGGAAAACACTTCAGATCTTTAACATTGAAATGAAAAGTAAAATGAAAGCCCACACAATGGCAGAGGAAGTGATCTTCTGGAAATGGATATCTGTGAATACAGTTGCCTTGGTGACAGAGACAGCAGTGTACCACTGGAGCATGGAGGGAGAATCACAACCACAAAAGATGTTTGATAGACATGCTAGTCTTGCAGGCTGCCAAATCATCAATTACAGAACAGATGAACACCAAAAGTGGCTGCTGCTGATAGGAATTTCAGCACAGGTAAGCTCCCTGGAAGCAGTATGTTATGAAGATAATCGGAAGAGCCCTGGCCCCACTTCACTTAATAGCTGCTGTAGTTTAACTTTGGTTTCTCTAAATAAAAAATTCAAAACTATCTTTTGTGTAGGAACAGCCTGACTTTTAGTTCGGTTCGAGTGTTGGAGGAGGGGATGAGAGGCATTTGCTGCTTTTTAGTTTACTGTCCCAAGGGTCTTGCTACAAACATTTGAGATCTTATCTCTAAAAGCTGACCTTTCTTTTTTTCTAGCAAAATCGTGTGGTTGGTGCAATGCAGCTGTACTCAGTTGATAGAAAAGTCTCTCAACCTATAGAAGGCCATGCAGCAGCTTTTGCAGAATTCAAAATAGAGGGAAATGCCAAACCTTCTACCCTCTTCTGTTTTGCTGTGAGGAGTCCTGCAGGAGGCAAGGTAAAGTTTGCAGCTATGTTCCTGTAGTGCCTTAGGTAGGTTGTTTGCATCAAACTGAATGTGGAATTGAGTAGCATTGAATATGCTACAACTGCTGAACAATCTGCACAGGGCTGAGGTAACACCACAGTAAATGTCTTGGCCTTTCTAGTCTTGTCCTGCAAAACTGATGAGTTGACAAGTCTGACTCAAAACGTCTTGAACAGGTTGCCTTAAATAGGAATAGTCCACTTTCATGGAAAGCATGGTTGTTTTGGGTTTTTTATTCTTCTCCCAGCTTTTAATTTATCAAGTTCCAGAAATCTTAACATTCTGAATATGTGGAGCACAGCTCCTCAGACTGTGTTGGCCAAATGTGGCAGATGACTTCAGTAGCTTATCTGAGGAAAGGAACTTCTTTCATGTGGCGGTACTTGCGGGCAGTCTTGTGACGTGAACTCTTTTCTTCCTAGCTGCACATAATTGAAGTAGGTCAGCCAGCTACTGGAAATCAGCCATTTGTTAAGAAAGCTGTTGATGTGTTTTTCCCACCTGAGGCACAAACAGACTTCCCTGTGGCAATGCAGGTAAATGTTTGACCCCCCCCCCCTCAAAGAATGAGTATTATAGCCTGGCAAGGAGCTGACATCAGTTGTAAAGAATGCTTTCTCTAGTGCTTTGCTATCACTTCTCCTAGTTCTGGGAGGGGTGCTAATAGGTTTGTGGGAGGTAGTGTGGACATTAAAACAGTAACTTAAATGTATAGACTGTTCCTGTATTTGTCTAAGTGTCAACTTGAGGTTGTATTTTAAAAAACAATAAAACGAACAAAAAGCCCCACTAAAACTTCTACCAAAAAGACCCAACCCCAAACCAGTGAAACAGATCCCCTTGACCGTGTCTTCAGGGAGAATGTATCCAACACCTCTTTGGGTATTCAGCTTCCTACTAATGTTCCAAGTTTCAGGTAAGAATATTAGCATACCTCCTGTAGTAGCAGCCCAGAAAAGGCAATTTGGGACATTAGTGGGAGGTTCTTTGGGAAAGAACATAGCTGGTTGCTATCACAGACCAAATTTCACTTAGCATGTCTGCAGGACTAGAAATTGTGTCATAAAAGCAGACTATCTCAGAGCATAAAACTGCTGACAAGTCTAATAGACTAGCTTCATAAGTAGACCAAGAGACGCCTTAAACTAAGGTCCATGCATGACAGGATTCATGTGGCTCTATACTACAGCTTAAGGCTTAATTAACAAAACATCCAAAGCCTTGTTCCAAGGAGAGAGTACTTTCCTTGTCTGAAGACCATTTTGTCTCAAAAACCTCCCCAGTTTCAGTGACTTGACAGATAAACTGGAGTACTCAGTAGATGAGCTTGGTTTAGATTCTGCTGGTGCTTTGGGTAGGCTTTGTTGGAAGAGAATGGGATTATCTCATTAGTATTTCTGAACAGAAACTTGTACTGACATATCTAGACTAGAATGCTAATTATGCCCAAACTTTTTTCCTCAGCTTAGCTTATTAGGATGAGGAGTATGTCCTTTGCTGCAGATGAATTTTAATTTCCCTTCAACCTCTCTATTCACTGCAGCTATGCCTGCAAATGGCCAGCAAAGCTGTTCATTGCTTTTGAGTCTGAAAGGAAGAAGCCCGAAGCTATATTTGTTCTTAGTGTCAGTACAAAGGCATGTCACTGCAGTACTTTCTTGTGACTAGGCTAAAGGCAGCTGTCTTAAGTGTTACAGTCTTACTAGTTTTGACTAATAAAAACCTGTCTTTTGGCAGATTGGAATTAAGCATGGTGTTATTTATCTGATCACGAAGTATGGATATATCCACATGTATGACTTGGAGTCTGGAGTGTGCATCTACATGAACCGTATTAGTGCTGATACTATCTTTGTCACAGCTCCCCATGAACCTACCTCAGGCATTATTGGTGTGAACAAAAAAGGACAGGTAACAAATACACCATTCTGTTTCTGAGCCTTCTAAAGTTCAGATGAAATGTAACAAACCTAATGAGTGACTTGATGCAACAAATGTCATGGAAGAGAGCAAGTGACTATTTGATTAATCAGTTTTTAATCTCTCCTAGTACAGAACTACTTGGAGAGGAACTTGTTTTTTTAATAATCTACTCCTTCACTGATGGACTATATAGCCATTTTGTTGTTGTATTTCACAGTAGTTGTGGAAAGGACAGTACTCCTCAATATGCCTCTTGTCCTTTCCAGGTGCTTTCTGTATGTGTTGAGGAAGACAACATAGTGAACTATGCTACGAATGTTCTCCAGAATCCTGACTTGGGACTGCGAATGGCTATACGTAGCAACCTAGCTGGAGCAGAGGAGTTATTTGCCAGGAAGTTTAACACACTGTTTGCTCAAGGAAACTATGCAGATGCTGCTAAAGTAGCTGCATCTGCACCAAAGGTAAATAACTCCAAAGGTAAAGCTAAGAAATCATGGAAATTTGCCTTAGCTTAGTGGATTGCTTAGCTCACTTGAATTTTAGAACTTGATATTCAAAACGTAAATGCAGTGTTAGTTCTCTGCAGTCTGGTAGTGATTCTGACTAATATATTCCCATGTATCCCATAAAGGAGCATCTGCTATTTATTTCTAACCAGACTGGACTTTCTGTGGCCACGGACTTCTTGCTAGAAAGTCATTGGTTTGATGGTCTCTGAAGGTTTAACAGTAGATATTTCAGTTTATAGCTTAAAACCTGCTTTTTTTAGTAATGCTATTCAGTCTTCACTAATTAAACACTGCTTCTCTCTATCTTGTGCCTGTTCAGGGAATTCTACGTACCAGTGATACAATTAGGAAATTCCAGAGTGTACCAGCTCAGCCTGGGCAGGCCTCTCCCCTGCTCCAGTACTTTGGAATATTGCTTGACCAGGGACAGCTGAACAAGTTTGAATCTCTGGAGCTCTGTCGCCCTGTCTTGCAGCAGGGCCGCAAACAGCTTCTGGAGAAGTGGCTGAAGGAAGACAAGGTAGGCTCCATCATGACATTAGCCTACTTCTGTTACCTTGTAACAGTTGAGTATGAACAATACTTTTGTTGATGCTACATCTCTGAATTTTTCTGCTTGACAAACTACCACTTCTGACTTCAGCTGGAGTGCTCGGAGGAGCTGGGAGACTTGGTGAAGACGGCTGACCCAACACTTGCACTCAGCGTCTACCTTCGAGCTAATGTGCCAAACAAAGTGATTCAGTGCTTTGCTGAAACTGGTCAATTCCAGAAAATAGTGCTGTATGCTAAGAAGGTAAATAGTTTATCACAAACTGCAGGCTCTGTCATACATTTAACATGTACATTGTGCAAATCGTAGTGTATTGCTATGGGCTAAACAGTCTGCAAAAAATAAACTTCAAAATACACGGAATTTTATGAAGTGTCAAATTAATGGACTGGTTTAAGCTTATTCTACAGAATAAAGATAAGATTCTTCCTAAATTCCTCAGATCTTGTTTTGTAATCCATAAAAAAAAAAAGAAAAATTGCCTAATGTCCACTTTTAAGTTTAGGACTTGATAAGTAGTGCTTTAGGACTGTTGAAAAATTTGTTCCAGGCAGTTTTCTTACCTAACCAGAGAATTGCCCTGGCACAAGTTCAGTTACTAAGTAGGTGAATACTGAATTTCTGTGTCAACAGACAAGAAATGCTTTTGTCTGAGAATTCCTGGCAGATGGGGGACGGGCATGGCAAGCTCACAGCAGTTTATAGTCCCTATGCTAAAGAATCTGAAGGCTTAACAGAAGTGTGAAGCTTCCTAGATATGCATGACTGTTTCTGAAATCTCTAGGTTGGCTATACCCCAGACTGGATCTTCCTGCTGAGAAGTGTGATGAGAGTCAGTCCAGAACAAGGCCTGCAGTTCTCTCAGATGCTGGTACAGGATGAGGAGCCACTGGCTAACATTAACCAGGTGATGCCTACAACAAGAGTACTGGTCTCTTTCTAGACAGAGGTAATAGTGTAGTACCATTCTGGGGGCTGGTAAGGCTGGTTCCGATCTCTCGTCATATTGATTGGAGAAGAGACTAAATAGTCTAGTCAAGTTTGGTTATCATTGAGTCTTTAGAGGCAAGTGCGTTCTCAAATTCTTGCGGAAGCTTTCTGGTTTATTGATAGTAAACCTGCCACAATCTTACTCTAAGCAATAGAGTGTTGCTGTCCTACTGTTGGTTTTAATGGAGCATACATCTCCCCATGCAGAGAATTTACAGGAATATGAACAAATAAATCTGAGTTCAGTTCTGGCTGCCACTGGCCATTTCTTGTTAAATTCACAGAGAAATAAGGGAGCATTTTGTGTTATTGAATAACTGAAACTACTTGGAAAAAGTCTTGGCTTTTCTTCTAGCAATTATCCCAACAAGAGAGAAGGGATGAGCTTTGCATGCTGTGGTAGAACTAAGTAAGAGTGGGTGGCAAAGTCTGGCGTAATAGCTCAGAGTAATGTATTTCCTCCATTCTGGAGAAAAAGGAAACGTGAAACTTGTCTCTCTATTACTATGGTAGTAATAGTATGAAAACAGGGAATGCAGCATGCTAGGTGCTGTGATAGGCTATCTAGCCAGGCTTTTTGTATACACAGAAAAGTGTACATGTGTCCATATAGACCCCCTCTTCTCTAATTTGACCAATCTCAACAGATTGTGGATGTATTCATGGAGCACAGTCTTCTGCAGCAGTGCACGTCCTTTTTGTTGGATGCCCTGAAAAACAACCGCCCTGCAGAAGGCCACCTTCAGACCCGTCTCCTGGAAATGAATTTGATTCATGCCCCGCAGGTACAACCCAGTTCCTCCAAAAAGGGAGAGACAGTACTAGACTTGCACAAGAATAGGATGTCTGATACTGTTATCTGTAAGTCGTTTAGTAACATGAAAGACTACTAAGTCACTGCTGTGACTTCTCAACTTGTAGCTGTGATTCTCTTGACAGTCTGAATATGAAATGTAACCTCCTAGGTTGCAGATGCCATTCTCGGAAACCAAATGTTTACACACTATGATCGTGCTCATGTTGCCCAGCTGTGTGAAAAGGCAGGCTTGCTCCAGCGAGCTTTGGAACACTACACAGATCTCTATGATATTAAACGTGCAGTTGTTCATACTCACCTCTTGAATCCTGAGGTAAGTGTTGTACAGAGTAAGAAAGTGATGTGAACAGTCTTTAGCACTTCTGCAACTGCTGTAAGATGGGTTGTAAGTACCAAATTAGCACAGGTAGCTGTGATTCAAGAACATTTGTCCAGTTAACGATTAAACTATAATCTGTACTTTCAGTGGCTTAAATCTGACCTCAGTTTCCCAGGTGGGCATTTCAAACATTATTTCCAAACTGCACTTTTGTAGTTATAAATACAGTGAGTGTTTCTTTTTATGTCTTTGCTCTTAGTTCATGGAAGACTTCTCTCTAGTAGCTGGGGTAGAAACTGTCTAGTTGGCACATCTTAGAAATCAGTCAAATCCTGTATGAATTACTGAGTAAAATTTCTGTCTCTTTGCAGTGGCTTGTGAACTTCTTTGGCTCTCTCTCAGTTGAAGACTCTGTGGAGTGTTTGCGTGCCATGCTGTCAGCGAACATTAGGCAAAACCTACAGCTCTGTGTGCAAGTTGCTTCTAAATACCATGAACAGCTTGGCACCCAGTCTCTTGTGGAGCTTTTTGAATCTTTCAAAAGCTATGAAGGTACAGTATTAGAGGGAAGCAGCTTACTTGGAAGCACTGACTGATTGAAGCTAATAGTTAGGATTGTAGCTTTTATGGGAGAGGTACTTGTCACATGGCTGGGTCTTAGGATACATTTATCAAAGTGAGTTCTAGGGGTAGTTTTGTTCTATGTAGTTTCTTAACTCTCTTAAGTAAAGATCAGAAAGAAAGATGAAACCTGAAAGAAGGGAAAAGAATCCTTCTGATATTCCCTGCAGTTGACTGGAAGCTACTCTCTCAGCAAGGCTGAACTAAGTCACAAGCTGAAGCCCATACAGCCTTCACTTGCTTCACTTCTAACAATGTTAAACACATGTGACTCTTTCCAGGACTGTTCTATTTCTTGGGTTCCATTGTAAACTTTAGCCAGGATCCAGATGTTCACTTCAAGTACATCCAGGCAGCTTGCAAGACTGGTCAGATAAAGGAAGTGGAAAGAATCTGCCGTGAAAGTAACTGCTATAACCCAGAACGAGTGAAGAATTTTCTGAAGGTAAATATTCTGCCCAGGGTATTGAAAGGTCTTCTGTATATTTTGCTTAGCAGCAGAACTACAGCTTTCTAATGGAGGAAAATACTAAGAACGTTTAGTTGGCATGGCTGTGAATAATCTTTTGTCACTTTTTTCTCTTTTGCACAAAATACAGGAGGCAAAGCTCACAGATCAGCTTCCTCTGATCATTGTCTGTGATCGGTTTGACTTTGTTCATGACCTGGTGCTGTATTTATATCGCAATAACCTGCAGAAGTACATCGAGATCTATGTACAGAAGGTAAGGGCTTGCTCTTTACTTCATTATAAGGAACTTAGTTAGTAGACTATAGCATAATCTGCTGTCTTTTTTTTTGCTCTCTCTCCCAGTGCAGAGGCTCTTCAATAAGTCTTTTGTCTATCACAGAAACATTATTCCTGGAATGTATATACAAATGTTAGTTACTCAAAGTTCTCTGCTCTGAAGCATAATTGAAATTGTTATCTTGAACTTCCCCATGTGGAAGACTGGGGGTGCATTATTAGTAATGCTAATAACTAATTTTAATGATGGTGGCTTATTCTAGGTGAATCCTAGCCGTATACCAGCAGTGGTTGGAGGGCTTCTTGATGTAGATTGTTCTGAAGATGTCATCAAAAACTTGATCATGGTGGTGAGAGGACAGTTCTCCACAGATGAGCTGGTGGCTGAAGTGGAAAAAAGAAATCGGTAATGAAAATGCATCTGTAGGCACCAGTGTTGGGCTTCCCTGACCCTGCTATACACAAATTGAATTGGATACAGTTTTGTTAAATGATACAGTACTAATATTGTTTTGTCTGTCTTTATAGAAAAGCAGTTCAAATTTGCTAGTCAGTCTTCTGTTTGTTTGGGTCACGTAGGAATGCCTGACAGCACTGCAGGCACTGACAGCCACTGTGTAATGTGGCTTTTGAACACTCCTGTACGGCCAGCCGTGGGATGTGCCTTCAGAGTAAATTTGGATCAAATTGTCTTGACAGTCTAGCTGTAGGCACACAGCAGCTTCTGTAATTAGTTTCTAGCTACCTGTGAAATGAACAAATGGCTTTAAGTGTGAACTGCCAGCTAATACAACAGGAGTTGAGAGATTGTAAAACTAGGGGTATCTGCAACCTTCCCTGATGTTAAACTGCAGATCTGGCCTCCACTCATTTAAGACTCATTAAAAAATAATTGGCTGGTCTGTGTTTCCTTTTAAGTTTGACCAGCAGACTTGCTTGAAGGGAAGGCCAGGTACTGAGTGGTAGCTGTCAAATGTACCTTAGTCTGACTTACAAACCTAAAATGTTTGCTTCTTCAAAGGCTTAAGTTGCTGTTGCCATGGCTTGAATCAAGGATTCATGAAGGCTGTGAAGAACCTGCGACTCATAATGCTTTGGCCAAAATCTACATTGACAGTAATAATAATCCAGAGCGCTTCCTTCGTGAGAATCCTTACTATGACAGCCGTGTAGTTGGCAAATATTGTGAAAAGAGGGACCCTCATCTGGCCTGCGTTGCTTATGAGAGGGGGCAATGTGATCTGGAACTCATAAAGGTTAGCAAAACTACATTTTTAAACATGCTGAAAAGAACTACTTGCTGCCTGAAGTGGAAGCCTGTCTGGCTATTAGTCTAACACTTGCAGAATCCTTTCTTGCAGTCTCACTCAGGAGTTGAGGCAGGTGGGATTCTTCTATATGGAGGCAGTAATTTTCATGCTGATGAGAAGACCTTATGCTGTATGTCCAAACTGAAATTGTATAACTGCAACTTTGAAGTACCATCCATGTCTTTCATCTACTGATTCTGCTTGAAATTAACTTATTTGGCCCAGGTAATGAATATGCCTACCATTAAAGCTTTGTTGATTTGATTTTTTTGAGCCTTGAAGGCTCAACAGAAGGAACAGGCTGTCATCTAGCCTGAGTCTACAGCAAAAGAAGTTTCCCTGAAACTAAAACAGGGCTTGTAATTTTCCTTTCTTGTGATTGACCCATAGAGTTGCTCCAATACTTAACCAGAAATGAGGAAAATAAATGTTGACAGTCTAACTACAAGGACTTACTCCCAATAGCATTCCTTTCCTATCTTAAAGCTTGATGTTCTTAGAACATCCCTCAGAATTTCAAGGGCAAGTGAAATTCTCAGGGTTCTCAAACACTTTCTAGTCTCAGTGAGAACACCAGAGCTTAATGCCAGATTATGCCAGTTGTGCTTGTGGCTGTTGAGAAAAACATTCTCCTCCTACCTGCACTTCCATACTGGTATATGCAGAGAATGTCAGCTGTGAGCATTAGAACGGTAGTATAATCCAGGCTTGCTACTGAAAGTGGATGACTCTCCAGCCTGAGGTGGTTGATTCTGAAGTAATAGTTCCACTGTAGCTGTTAAAAAAGGGCTGGCTACGTTTGTCTTCTTTATTTCAGGATATGAAGGTGGCTTTGAGTTGTTGTTTGCTAGGAGACTGCTAGGATAAACTGTACCGTTCTGGTTAACCATAAAAGCCTGTCTGTACCAGTTTCTTCCCTGAACTGATGTTCTGAGAAAGTGTTTCTGGTTACGGAGAAAAGATCTTCCTGTAAGAATTATTTGAGACATTGTTGTCTTCTAGAAGTGTCAATTCCTGCAACTGATCAATGTAAAGCATAAAGCAAAATTGTGCCAGTACTGATTTGCTTACAGCACAGTGATTGAGATTCCACAGGCTTATTTGGATACTAGCAATGTGAACTGTTGGTATAAGATGACTTATGCCTTCAGGTTTCTAGTCTTCTAGATGGAAATTGAAGCTCGTGGTACTAATAGGATCATGACTTGTAACTCTTCCATGGTGCACTTCTATAAGGAATTTCACATTTATTCTGTACCCTTAACACCTTAACAAGAGAATCCAAGCCACTTTCTATTCTGAACACTTACAAACATGTGTAAAGCTAATAGACACCAAATACATAACCTACTTCTAGCTTTAAACACCTGCACCATTCCTCAGTTCACTACTTAACACTGCCCAGGCAAGTGGCTCCGCTTTCTAGATTTAAAACTTAAGTTCTTCAGGCTTCTGCAGGTCTTCACTTCAAACAGAAGCAAATAGTTACTGTGAAGCCACTGTCACAATATTTGTGTGTTGGGCAAAACCAAGAGAAGCTATAGAAATTCTGCTGGAGACCTTCTCCATGAGCCTTCCAGATCAGAGGTTGGGTAAGAACTTGTCTGTGGCATTTAGCATTGCTCAGAAATTAGTTCTGGTCAGTCTTCTAGACTGTCTGGTTCATAGCTAGCTAAACCTGTCTTGTGGTACTGACCCTTAACAATAATGCAAATAATTGTTAACTTCTCCTTCAGGTTTGCAATGAGAACTCCCTGTTTAAGAGTGAGGCTCGCTATCTGGTGCGCAGGAAGGACCCTGAGCTCTGGGCAAATGTACTGGAAGAAAACAACCCATTCAGGCGGCAGCTTATTGACCAGGTACAGCAAAAAGGCTAAACTCCGGTATGTGGAGACCTCAGGATGTCTCAGAAACATTATGGAGCATTAAAGTAGCACTCTTCTCCCCCAAAGTCCCTTAAGGCCCCATCTCAACCATATAGAAGTTTATAAGAGTTGGAGTGGCAGGTATTAATTCTGACCTTTGTGGTCAGAAGATTTAGCTACCAGTAGGATATTTTTTCTGTCCTGGAGAATGACCTTCCTCTAGTGAATTTTTCCCATACGGTTGTAAGATGTGACTCTACTTCTATATGAAATACAGCTGATAGCTGTTTCTTGCTGTCTTTATCAAAATACTGTCAAAGTTCTGAAGCTTTAATTTGTAGTTCACTGGACAAATAACTTGATAAATTGTCAAATATTTAATTTGGAGAAAACAATAGTTTCCTGCCTTTGAATCTAGGTTGTCCAAACAGCTTTATCAGAGACACAGGATCCAGAGGAAGTTTCTGTAACTGTGAAAGCTTTCATGACTGCTGATCTGCCAAATGAACTGATTGAGTTATTGGAAAAAATTGTCTTGGATAATTCTGTATTCAGTGAACACAGGTAAGAGGAGAGCTTTGTCCTCAGGTTTAGCCTATTCAGTGCCTTTGTTTAGGTTGTGAATGATCCAGGTTATCATGGGCCTCTCAGTTGCAAGACCTAAGCACTCTTCAGTGTTTATAATCAGGTGAAAAGCCAGAATTTAGAGTGCTTTGTGCTTGAAGAACAGAGCTAGTTCACACTATGCAATTTGCAGTGATGTGTTGAGAACAGAGAACACTAATATTGGTAAGCAATTTCCTTTTGAAGGCAAATGTCAGTGGTTCTCAATCTGGGGATGAAAGGTTGTTGCTAGTGACAATAAGTGGGTTTATTTTTTCACATGTACAATCCATGTCACTTAAGCAGGTGTTGCTGTGCACTGCTTATAGCCTATGCCTTCTGTTAACCAAAGGAATCTCCAGAATCTGCTGATCCTGACTGCCATTAAGGCTGACCGCACCCGAGTGATGGAATACATCAATCGGCTGGATAACTATGATGCCCCAGATATTGCAAACATTGCCATCAGTAATGAGCTATATGAGGAAGCCTTTGCTATATTCAGAAAATTTGATGTCAATACTTCAGCAATTCAGGTGAGGTGTGGTTCCTGCATAATGGTGTAGAATGCTTCCCTGGACAGAAGTGGCTGTTCTAAGAGCAGTTAGCTTCATATTGCTTACACAGAGCAGTGTATGCACTTGAAGAAAGAATTCTGTTAGAAAGGACGGTGTTACAGAACTTTAATTTTTAACTTGCAACTTCAATTTCAAACAGGTGCTGATTGAGCACATTGGCAACTTAGACCGTGCTTATGAATTTGCAGAGAGATGTAATGAACCAGCAGTGTGGAGCCAGCTGGCCAGAGCACAGCTCCAGAAGGACTTGGTGAAGGAAGCCATCGACTCCTATATAAAGGCAGATGATCCATCTGCCTACATGGAAGTTGTTCAGGCAGCTAATAGAAATGGTAAGGCAAAGCATCTCAACTTCAGATTGCTTGGATATGAGCTGGGTTATTGCATTTACATTGAGCAGCAGGGACTATTGAGACTTATGAATTCTGTTTCAGAGGAAATGGTAACAGTCAGTACATGAAATGGATGAGTCAATGTTAAGTGAGATTCCTGTGAGCAAGGTTGTCTGTCTTGCTACACCAAACATAGATGTCTCTGTGGAGATAATTTGTACCGTTATCTAAAATATCGCCAAGTATAATGTATTTATTTAGCTGTATGTGGCAGAATTGCTTGCCAGTTGGATTGCAGAACAGTAGCAGGAAGTCCAGCCTTACCTGAAGGTGACTTGGTGTTGACAGGGAATTCCATAACTCAAGTGCAAATGGCTTACTGTTGTGGTAGAGGAGAGCCTTGAGCCTGCTAGTGAAAACTGTCCCTAAGGTGGGCAAGGTAAACAATACAGAATGACTAAACACTGGACCTTAAATATCTCTACTCTCTTCCAGATAACTGGGAGGACCTAGTCAAGTTCTTACAGATGGCCAGGAAGAAGGCTAGAGAGTCTTATGTAGAGACAGAACTTATTTTTGCTTTGGCAAAAACTAATCGTCTGTCAGAACTGGAAGAGTTTATTAGTGGCCCCAATAATGCCCATATACAGCAGGTATGTCTTGATCCACAGTTCCCAAGTGTGATTTGCTGCTTAGCTGACCCCTCATTCTTGCTGGTACCCTTGTTTACTTTGGACTCCTAATTCAGGTCGGTGATCGCTGTTACGAAGAGGGGATGTATGAAGCGGCAAAACTTCTCTATAACAACGTATCCAACTTTGCTCGCCTGGCATCTACCTTGGTGCACCTTGGGGAATATCAGGCGGCAGTGGACAGTGGCCGCAAAGCCAACAGCACAAGGACTTGGAAGGAGGTAACTTAAACTTGTGGGTTTTAGTAGTAGATTTTAATTCTAGAACAAGTATTATGGAAATACATATTTGGAACTGTTGGTAAACCTTAAATTTGGTAAAGCTTTGTCCTGTTAACTTTGTCCTGTTATTTGCTGACTGTCATTACAGGTCTGCTTCGCCTGTGTGGATGGAAAAGAATTCCGCTTGGCACAGATCTGTGGCTTACACATAGTCATCCATGCTGATGAACTTGAGGAGCTGATCAGTTACTATCAGGTCAGTCACTGTTAATATTCTAGAAGACTTGTACAGCATACTTGTATCTGCTAATAAAGTGGTCACAGAAAAAAACCGATACCCTGGGGGCTAATATTTAAATTCATTTTTCCTCTATCTTCATTTCCTAGTGGCAACGTGCATTTTTTTCTGTAGTAAATGGAGTGGTAATAGTTGTCACTGTCCCTTCTTTTATAATTCTCTTGCCTCATTGGAATCATGTCTTAAAATCTAAGCACTTTCAATTGGAGAGAAAAATCAAAGCATGTTGAATTTAACTAAATAAGCATTTTAGCAAGCTTTATTAATCCTTATTTTCCTAACATCCAGGATCGTGGCTACTTTGAAGAACTGATTGCCCTTTTGGAAGCTGCTTTGGGCCTAGAGCGTGCTCATATGGGGATGTTTACTGAACTTGCCATCTTATACTCCAAATTCAAGCCTCAGAAAATGAGGGAACATCTGGAGCTTTTCTGGTCTAGAGTTAATATTCCAAAGGTATGCAGTAAGGTAGCTGCAAGTGAAGGTGGGAAGCTGCCAGTGAATCAAACCTGGTGCATTTTTTTATTCGTTTTATTAGGTGCTCAGAGCTGCAGAACAGGCTCATCTCTGGGCAGAACTTGTATTCCTCTATGACAAGTACGAGGAGTATGACAATGCAATAATTACTATGATGAATCATCCCACTGATGCCTGGAAAGAAGGCCAGTTTAAAGACATAATTGCTAAGGTAAGTAACTAGTTAACTGAAGCAAAGTGCTGAAAGCATCTTTCAGGATGAGGCAAAAATGCACAACAGAACTGCTGTTTAGAAAATAGTTTGCTTAAGCTACTACTGAGTTTTTCCGCTGTACTTAAAACAATTTCCAATCAGTTTAGCACAAAGAATTAATCTGATCTTACACTATTTCTTTTCTGCTGGGCAGCACATTGTGTTGAGTGGCAGCAGCTATACAGAATGTTTTCAGAGGCTGCTCAGGATCATAGGTCACAAGCAAGAGGTCTAACCTCCTTAATAACTTTGAGCTGACTGCTGTCTTAGTCCGAGGCTGTAACTGTTCTTGGAAGATATGTTTCCAGCTGTTTCAGTGTGAGAAATGGGGTGGGCAGTCCCATGAGTACAGCAGAGAATAGTGAATCAAGGAATAGTTTAAACAAGATTTAAGACTGAGTATATTATTACTGGTCTTGGGGGTTTCAAGGAAACAATTTAAAGACTTTTAACGCTACAGTCTTCATTGGCTTCAGGAGTTTGACAAATGGTCATATTAACTGTAGTGGGCTGCCTGTGCCAGGAGCTCTTCAGTGGATGGATTAGAATTGGTTTGTAATGCTCCTGGTAGCCTGTGATTTCACTGTCTGGAAGCAGATGGTACAAGAAGTCATAAGATTGAACAAGAATTCTGCATAAGTGTAAAACTTCTGACCTCTAGAAGGAAACTGAACCTGTTGTTTAGTAGGACACACATAAACTTTGTGCTAAGTGGTCTGAACTAAGCACCTTAGGCTTACTTTTGTTTGAAGTACTAACTAGTGTCTAATCATGCAGGTGGCCAATGTGGAGCTGTACTACAAAGCTTTGCAGTTCTACTTAGACTACAAACCTCTGCTGATCAATGATCTCCTGCTTGTATTATCTCCACGACTGGATCACACCAGGACAGTCAATTTTTTCTCAAAGGTGAGTTTGGGAGATGGTAGATCAACAAAAAATCCTCTCGCTCAAGTTAAGATACTCCAGGCTCTGGCTGGAAAACAGAGTTGACATCTGTTGGGTAGCTTTGCCTCCAGTATAAAGGACTGAGAAGCAGCCCAGTCCTGGCTTGATATGGGAAATGCAGGAAGAGTTGCGTAACTGGCCTTGGAGACTGTTTTATTTTTTTTCTGGCAATACAAGATAACATGTCTGAAGTGTTTGAACAATAAACACAAACTCTTGTAATAACAAATGGGAACCTGTTTCAGGAGAATGCAGTGTCAGGGTTGCTATAATTAATCTTGTATTGGAAACATCTTCTTTCCAGGTTAATCAGTTACTTCTAGTAAAGCCTTATCTACGTTCAGTCCAGAACCACAACAACAAAGGAGTTAATGAAGCTCTAAACAACCTTTTAACAGAAGAGGAAGATTTCCAGGTGAGGCCCAAAGAACCAGATTGTTTAAGCCCAAGGGATGGTCCTCTGACAAAAAAGCTGCTGACACAGTAATGTCCTTGAGTAGAAGATAACACTTCTCCAATGCAGCAGGGAGAGGGTGTGCAGTTAGGCCCTTTGCAGGCAGGAGTCTTGAGACATCAATGATTTGCAAAAAAACAGATGCCACAGATGTTTTTCTCAGAACAGACCTCACAAAGGTCAGTATCAGGTGTGTACTCAGGGGGCAGCACTTCTGTAAATAAATTTGCATCTGGCCCCATTGGCTACTATTTGAAGACATGCTTTGTCTTTTAAAGCTCTTCTGTCTGGAGTCAGTATGACCAAGTTAACGTCTTGCTTTGTTAGAAAATATCCTTTGCAGGGGTGCATGAAACGCTTAGGTAAAGAAGTTGTAGCCATAGTATCAACATCCAGCTGGCAGAACCAAAATACTTGTGCACCATGATTAGATGCTTCTCTACTGTAGTTCTCACTTACTGCCATCTGGAAGCACGTGTAACAACTCTCTCTCAAACAGGGTTTGAGAGCTTCCATTGATGCCTATGACAACTTTGATAACATAACGTTGGCTCAGCGTCTGGAAAAGCATGAACTAATTGAATTTAGGCGTATTGCAGCGTACTTGTACAAGGGTAACAACCGCTGGAAACAGAGTGTGGAGCTGTGCAAGAAAGACCGTCTGTATAAGGTGAGTTAATGACACTGGCTGAAAAGTCTGGGCTGTGAAGCATAATCTCCTGGGTACTGAATGTTTGTTAGTTTCAAATCTGGAGGTCTAATTAGTGGTCCTTCACTCAAAGTTGAAGGAAAGACTCTTAAAGCAGAAGTGGTTGTAGTTTCAAATGCATGTCTTAAATCTAGTTTCATAATGTTGTCCTGCATATGGGGATCTGTCTCTGTCAATCAGTGGCATCTGTACAGTTACCTGTATCAGTATGGAACAGTCTCCATAGAACTCATGTCATAGGCTCACGTAAGGGTACACATGACATGCAATTACGCTGGCATGCTCTTCAAGCCTGTAGTGACTTCACACAGACCAGTTTGTGCATAGACTGTAGGAAACCTCTTGGATAATGTTAATAAAGTATCTGGCTTGCCTCAGAGTTGTCGTGTGTGGTATGTTGCCTCCTACAGAACATGCCTGGTGTTGTTAAAGACTAACTTCATGGTATGCCAAATACGTAGCTTATCTAGCTAGGAATAACTTGCATGTAAGATGTAGAGCAAGATGTTGACAGGCAAGGGTCAAGCTTAACTTGTTCTCTTCTGTAGGATGCTATGCAGTATGCTGCAGAGTCCAAAGATGCAGAGCTGGCTGAGAAGCTGCTCCAGTGGTTCTTGGAAGAAGGCAAGCAGGAGTGCTTTGCAGCCTGCCTTTTCACCTGCTATGACTTGCTGCACCCAGATGTAGTCCTTGAGTTGGCATGGAGACATAACATCATGGACTTTGCAATGCCTTACTTCATCCAAGTGATGAGAGAGTACCTTACCAAAGTGAGTATTGCATAGACTAAGAAGCTAACACTTTAGTCTGCTGTATGATTAGCCTTATGTAAACCAGAGCTCTTTGCATATATTTGGAATATTACCATTCCTCATAGACTAAGTCTTCTTGAAGTTCTGTGGGTTTCACCAGTTCAGGCTAGCTAGCAAAGTTTATAAATAGAAGCCATGGCACTTGAAGAGGTCTAGTTAGAACTTCTGCTTTTAGCAGTAGACTTAAGCAGCTGTGCTTCTCACAGCAGCTCCATAGCTGATGAACTGAAAACTTGGTGAGGACAACACATATGTCACTTTTGTCTTTGTGTAACTATGAAAGTAAAGTACTCTTCTTTCCTAGAGTAAAAAGAGCATAGGGCTTTTGAGTAACTAATAGTGCACGTTATTCCTATAGCAGCCATAGGAGTAGACTGCTGAAGATGTTTGGTTTTTTAAAATGGAAAACAGAACTTTAGATGCATAGTCTGGTTGTACAATACTGATACCAAGAGCTGGTCTTCAACTGAGAGAAGAGAGATTCTGATCATGTGTAGTCCTGAAATGCTTGTCTCAAACAGCTCTAGGATACTAAGCTAACATCCTGCCTTGGAAGGCTGTAGGGTTGCATAGGACATCACAGTAAAGAACTTCATTAAAATGAGCAATATAAAAGTGACTGCTTCAGGTTGCTTCTAATAAGTCATGTTAAGTATTCCCCTCTGAATTTTCTTGCAGGTTGATGGACTGTTCTATAAGGTGACACTCTGATTTCAAACTCTCTGTGTTCATTTGTGTTCCTCAATATCCTAGGTTTCTTTTACAGGAATCTAGCTGTAGCTTCTGCCAGAAGAGCAGTGTAATTTAGCTCTAACTCATTTCCTGTTCACTTTCTAATGCTAAAAGGATAACTATTCACAAGCAACTTGAAAATCCAACCAGACTCATTTCCTCTTCAAGGGAAACAAAAACAAGTGCTTGAGGAGGGCTTCAGTTTGGGCTCCTTTTCACTGTGTTAGATATCTTGTGGCAGGGAGGATGCTGTTCCTCAACAAAGAAAAGCACTTGCCATGTAATGGGATGCGTTTCAAGGGCAAATTGCTTTTTACGCTGTAAATTACCAAAATGTGCAATAATTCAGGCATGATGGTGAGTTTGAATAGTGCCATGAAGCTTCTGTGAACTTCTTGCCTGTTGGTATGATGAAAGTACTTGCACAGATCTTGAAAATCTCCTACTCATCATATTTCGCTCAGAAGAAACTTGCCACACAAGTTTACCTGAACTCTTCCATGTGAGGTTTAGGTCTAAAATCATTTATTTTAAACTGCTGGTTGGATTTACAAGTAATCATGTGTACTAAATATGGGATAACTTGCCAGAAGGAAAATCTGCATGGTGAAAGTTGTTTACAGTGAAACTAATTTAGTCTGTTGAATTAACTGCAAAACATGGAATTGGAGAATGGGCTTTATAAATGTGGTATGTCTAAAATTGTCATGTAACTAACTTCAAAAGCACAAAAGAATAGACTAGTTTTGTTGGGGTGTGTACATCTTCCAGAACTTACCTGTCTTTTCTGCATAAAAAAAGTTAAAGCACAGAATAGCCTCTGTCCCAGAAGGAGGCAGGCACACCGAGAATAATGACACTCACCTGGAAACCTTTTGAACCAGTTCTGGGCAGCAGAGCAGATGTGTTCCAGCTTTCCCGGAGCTGCTCATCCCTTCTTGGGGGTGGCTGCTCTCGGCATTCCTGCTGTTTGCCCAGCTGAGGGCAGGACTGCGCTGCTGGCTAGAGTCAGTGTAGGACAGCGCCAGGGGAAGGCAAACCCGAGAGAGCCGAGTCGGGGATAAATAGAGCAGGACAGGTAGTTGGAAATGGGTAGCTGTCAGTTGCTTTGATCCATAGTAATTTGGATAGCATTTGTAACACCAATATTTAGTGTTATGCTGGAGAGCTGTTAGGCTGACAGCTATAAATGAACCAGTAAAAGACCTGCTGCCACTCAAGTTGTCAATTTGAGTTGCAGTCTTCAAAAAGTTGAGGAAACTGTTAAACACCATCTCTGAAGTGTAATAGAGACCCCTCTTGAAGCAGTTCTCAGACCAGATACAATTCTTGCAGTGGGAAAGGAGGATGAGGAACGACTGAAATACAGCATTGGGCTAAATGTAGGTTTGCCCAGGATGTTAGTACTGCCTGTACCAGGATGTGAAGCCGTGTGACTTTTTATGCCTTCTAGTTTTCAGTCTCAGTGTTCTCTTCTGGAAGATCTAACTTGTTAAACCTGAGAAGGACAGCACCGTTGCTCTTCAGATTGCTCTCCACACCCACAATCTTCCTGCATTACTGTAGCACTTCCACAAATTTGTTTAGCATGAGCAGAGCTTTATGTGCTTCAGGCACAGCACTGAGATCTGTATAAAGCTGATACTACTAGACCACTTTACATGATGGTTCCAGAGTTTCCCCTGGAGGAAGTCTCTGTGAATACCGATATGGTTAAACCAGTACCTTGCAGCCAGGTTAGGCTGTAGTCCTAGATGAGATCAAATGTCATGGGCCTGGAATAGCAAATATCTGTGAGCTGTCATTGAAGGGGAAGAGGAATTGCAGGTTAATAGGTAAGTGTAGATCAGGCCCATTTGAAATGATGGTCG
Source organism: Dicrurus megarhynchus (assembly GCA_013399195.1). Lineage (NCBI taxonomy): Eukaryota > Metazoa > Chordata > Aves > Passeriformes > Dicruridae > Dicrurus > Dicrurus megarhynchus. Next base: position 134,397 of record VXAD01004426.1, on the reverse strand, counting down.
GTCTGATGGGTTTGAGTTCTGGGTCATAGTTAGCAGTGACTAGAATAGGGCCCCAGAAAGTGCTTCCTTTGAAGGTAATGAGTACCTCATCTGCATTTGAGAGTTGCTGTTTATTGCAATACACCTAAAAGAATTGGGAAGTCAGTTTTACAACAAAGCTTGCTGGGAATAGGCAGACTTCAGTAGTCTCCAACTTGGACTAAAAAGGAGCACTTGATAGCTGAGGTACCAGGCATGAAAAGCTTCACACAATGGTGCAATTGCTCGATGAGGCCTTCATAAATCTCCTGTTCACTTCAATGTAGGTGGATAAACTTGATGCTTCTGAAAGCCTAAGAAAAGAAGAGGAACAAGTAACTGAACCCACTCCAATAGTATTTGGTAGGTTTTAATTGATTACCTCTTGTCACTCTGGTCTCTCTTTGTGGAGGCAGCTTACATGATTATGTTGTATCCAAGAAAACTGGTTTCAGGTAGATAGTAATTGAAATGGTTGTCTCTGCTTGATGAACTGCATAAGTTGTTGAAGTGACATCTCACTCTTAGAGTACTTCTGCTCTTCAGATTAAAGTATTGCTCCTCTTACATGGCTCAGAGCTCTACCTTAGGAATTGTGTTTCAGTATGGTAATAGGAGAGGGGATACCAGGGTGTTGCCAACTCCCAGGAATAACTTACAGAGCATGAAAATTCCTCTTATTATTATTCCTGTCTGAGGAATGTGTCTGCTTTCTGCTCTTCCAAGTAGAAAGGCAGACTGGCTTTCTAGCTCACGCATTTTAAGACGTTCAGCCAAAACACCATGGCTGTCCTCAAGTGTGATGCTATTTTAGAAGCCCTTCTGAAGAGGCATTCTGCTAACAAGCATCTAGAAGTGGCTGGTAAGGGAAGGATGAGACTGGCTCACTGTCTGATGTAAATGTTAACCTGAATTTAACAGATGCATGAGGCATGTGTGGTCCTGGTGATGAAAACAAACCTGTCAAGGTGTGTTCAGACCTTTTGCAGCACCCTCCAGACTGTGAGACCTAATAGACCTAACTATTTGCTTTAATTGCTTTATTCTTTAGATCTGACCATGCATGGGTTTGGCTTTCAGTATGGTCTCTTCAAAACAAGCCACAGGCCACATCATGGCCTCAAGATCAATTGATATTCATCTTCCCTCCGAGTCCTGCCTTGCTTTTGTAGTTTCCTGGCAGCAAGAGCAGATGGCATGGGTGCCCAGTCCATGGCGCATGTTGGGGAATAGTGTGACTTGCTGGTGTGTGCTTGCACAGGGGCTGATTTTAGCTAAAGCCTAATAATCCTGTCACACAGTACAGCTAGCATTAGGGATGCTTGGGATCTTAAACTAACTTTCTTTTTGTCTCGTGCTTTTCTAGGCCAGCAGCTGATGTTAACAGCAGGCCCCAGTGCAGTACCTCCCCAGGCAAACTTCCCATATGGATACACAGCACCAGGATTCACCCAGCCGCCTGTTTATGGTTTCAATATGTAACTAGCTCTCTGACAGACCTTCACTGTCTCTATTCTCTTCCTTCCCGTCCCTTTTTAACTTCTCCAAGAAGTGTACAAGGCACAGATGACCTTCTGTTGGCTGAACACACTTGCCGCCCGGCTCAGTGAGGAGACTTCAGCAGGATGCCTGTTACTGTTATTTATTGATTATTGTCCGGTTACATTTCAACCTCTGAAAGGCAGCTTTTGTTAATGACATTGTGAGACTCTTGTCTGAAGTTAAGGCACTATTTCACTAACTCATATAGCAATAACTACTTGAGGCCAGGGGGAAGAGAGCATAATTTTCTTTCTTTTGAAAAGCTCATTGAAGGCAGCTGGGAAATTGCCTGGCACCAAGTTGTTAAAGCTTTAGCTGAAGCTACTGAAGTAGCAGGGTTGTTAACAATTCAGTGAAACATCTTGTTAATAATGAATTGTTGAAAGCTTGTGTACATCTGACCACCCCATTTTATTTGCATTCTTATGTGCAAAAGAAAATGGGCTTTTCTAATATTTGTGCTCTGAATGTTTAGAGGAATATTGGGAAGTTTCCTTTTCTGGACAATAATGCTGTTGGAGTTCAATTCTGTTGGGGTTCAATACTGTTGGAGTCTGTTCTCTGTTTTCTGGAGTAGATCTGAGACTTGAAGAAAATAAATCTTCTCATGCCAGAGAGCAAACACTTCCCAGATCCTTTTTGTTTAACAAGAAGAGAGAGCATGTTACTTATTGACGTTAAATGGTACTAAAACAAACCTCAGCTGTATGTGGCAAGCAAACACAGGAGTGTGCATGGGCTGCCAAAGCACTGGAGATGCAAGAGCACAGTGTCAGGGTTGGGGAGGGGGACACACTGCTGTCATATGGAGGCAGTAGGTAGGGCCATAATCCTGACTTTTTATTTGCACCTTTAACTGATTCTGGCATTGGCTTCCTGGCACACCATGTTCTGACCCTGTCTGGTGGGCAGAGTCAGCACCACCTGAGTGAACAGGGTGCACTGACTCAGTTCTGCTATGCTGCAGTAGGATCAACAGCCTGTCCGTCGCCCACCTCTTCCTTTGAGAATGCCAACAGGGATGTATTATTACTTTGTGCCACTTCAAATACATGTATCATTAACGTTTTATGTACTTAGATAACAATGTATAATTTATGGTTATGAATCTTGTGCTAATCTTGAATATTATAAAAGTCCAACTATAAATGTAAAACTGCAGTATCCACTGTGTGGTTCTAGTCTTACTATCTTGGGTGTGGGGACTGGCTGGTAGTAATACACTACCACTCATAGCATCAGGTTTCTTAATCTGACAACTGAGGATGCCAGGCAGGAAAAGGGAGACTTGTGCCAAGGCACGGAACGGGGAAGGCTGAGCAAGTAACTTAAAGGGAGTTGTGGTCTCTTCACCGGACACATCAGCACTCGCTGTCATGTGGAGAGGGTGTGCTGCATGAGGCAGTCACATGTCACACATGCTTTCATTCAGGGGGCTGGGAGAGCTTCAGTCCTGTGTGGAGGGAGGTGCTGCAGTGAGAGTCTTCTCTGCTGAGATACATCAGTGTAGCAGTGGTTTTGGTAAGCTACACCCTTTCATACCGAGTCCTGCTTGTAACAGGGCAAAACACCTTTAAATGCAAACCAGTGGAGATTGTCAGGGTTGTGGAATCAGTAACAGCAGATTGTGCTTTGGCACAATTCTAATGAGTATGTTGTCTCTTGTTGGTCACCACACCGTGACAGCACTGGCAAAGGGATGCAGTTCCACCTTCCTGATGGATGCCACAGTACCCCAAGTGTTGCTGTAACATACTACCCTCAACTTTGTACTGATCAGCACTCACAGCTCAGCTTGAAATGCTGAGCAGCTAGTGAGTCAGGCAAATTTCCACTGTGTCCAGACTTACTCATAGCAGGAATTAGCCAGGTAGCTTGCCATTTTCCAGGAAAACAGTACTTCTATTTTGTAACCAGTTCCTTGTCAGTTTAAATAAATTCAGGTAAGTCAGCTGGAACTGAAGATCAGCTCTAGGATTAGTATGACTATAGGACTTTCCATCCTGTCAACTTAAAAATGTGCTCTGACTTAATAGCAGTGAGTGCAAGGCGATGGTGGAACATAGTGAAGTGCTAGATCAAATACTGGAACAGCTCCTGACTAGAGAATTGAGGTAGCCTGGGGATCCTTAATAGCCTCAGTCTAGAAATCTAATTACAGGAGTGACTGAGTTCTCAAGGAAAGCAAAGCTGCCAGCTCTGATGAAGTCTTGCTTTAGTTGCTCTCCTGGTATTTAGGGTCTTGCTAAGTATAATGGCTTTTATAAATTTTGTGATCTTGCATTCTAACATGCATTCAAAACAGACTCCCTGCCAATACAGTACAGCTGTACCTAAAATGTGGAACAATCTCTTGCATACCAAGGTACTTCTCTGAAAGTGAAGTCAATCACACAAGTAAATTACCCCTCTTTTAGGGGTTAGGTGAAAGATTCCATTCCATTCATGAATTTGTAATGTCCAAGTTTTTGAAAACTTGGATAGGATTGTTTTGCAGAGAGTCTGCTTTAAAATTAAGCTTCTTGCTAATTTCCACCTCAGTGACACAGGGCTGGTGCTGTCCCGTAGAATGATCTGCTCATGCAGAACTTGCTGCAGGGTGCAGCATCTGGAGACCAACTTCCAGGCTTATGTCAGGCTTATGTCAACTTGCTTGAGACTACATACAGGCTTTTTACTGCCTCATGTGAGAAACAGAGTGTGGATCTCCTCCTGTGTAATGCCTCTTGCTATGTGTCAGACCTTAGGGGAATCTTCCCCACTCTGGCAGACTTTGGGCACGTACAGATCTGGCATCAGAGAAGACAAGCAGTTCACCAGGGGAATTCAGGAGGAATGCATTGCTGGGGTAAGTCCTGGTTCTTATTTCACATAATGGTGTGGTATTTTACAAGACTTCCATTTCCCTTCCCCCCTTTTTAGGACTCAAAATGGTAGTATAGCAGAAGGAAATGATCTGAAGTAATTGTGCTCCTTAAAAATTCTAGGCAGATGAAGTCTGTTGAAGTTTGTGCAAATAATAGGCATGATACAGCAAAGACAGTAGTAACTGTAGGGTCAAAAACTTAATTCTGATTTAATAGTCTTTTTTTAGTAGCTGCAGTGCTGAGAGCTGGCACTTAGAGCACAACATGGATCCTTAATTGGGCTGCGTGCAACAAAGAACAACTTTTTTTTTTCCCTAGCAAATCCAGCAGCAGTTACTCAAAAGCCTAAGAAATTTCCTCTGTTTTTTGAACTCAAACTGACAAACAAATCCTTGGTTGTCAGATGCCCACTCATTTGAGTGTGAGTAACTTTAGTACTTTGGCAAAGCTGACTGTCAACTGCTTGTAGTTAATGTTTATGCTTGGATGTGTGACATCCTAATTGGCAGGCTAGGACTTGGCCTCTGAGAAATTCCTAGTGTGACTGAACCAGCATGACAGTTTTTCAATATGCTAAAATAAAAAATGAGGTGAGAACTCTTGCAAATCTTGGGACAGGTAGCACTGTATGTACTGGGTTCTCATAACAAGCAGTTTATCGAGTTATGTATTACCTTGTGACAGTGTTATTTTTCATCTGTAAAGCTTCTTTCAGTTTTTCTGGGTCCCTTCTGTTCTGCTGTAAATGGTTTGGCTTTGCACTTGGTTCCAAGCCAACTGTATTTCCTTTTTTGCTTTACAGAGTACCCCAAGACTGCTTCAATCTCATTTGTTTCCAGATAAGGACATAAGGCTGGAAAATGCTTGATGACACCAAGAGTGCTTTGTGACACTCGTGTGTAATTAGGTTGTGGTTTGCCAAGTGAATGAGCCTTGCTATAGCAACCTGCAGGTGCACCAGTCCAGTTTACTAGATCTGGAGTCATTATTGTGCTCCATCTCCTACTTCAGCAGGTGTCCAATATCCAGAGAGTTTGCCACTAGTCTAGCTTTCCCATTTTTCAATCCTGTACATTTTCTGTGGGCATTGTCTTTCCAAAGGTAATGACAGATCCTGACTCAGGTTTTACTAATAAAACACTGCAAAAATCTTAGCGTAGGTATGTGTTTTGGTTTGTCTGGAGCCTTTGCAATCTTTCAGAAAAGGCAACAACATCCATCTGTTTTCTTCCAAGCTAATATAAAGTTGGCAGTTTTTAAGCTTAAGATGAATTTGAAATACAGTCAGTGAAGTTGTGTCTTTTGTGTGTCAGAACTTAAAAATCCTGAGTCAGGTTCTGAGTTTATTCAGTTATACATTTTCCTGCATGGTTCAATGACTCAAGGTGTGGGTTGGGTTTTTTTGGTGTGGTTTTTTTTGTTTGGGTTTTTGTTGTTGTTTGTTTTGGTTTGGTTTTTGTCTGCTGTTGTTTTAATCAAGATTTTAAAATTTGTGTGTCTAAAAATCTCCAAGTCTCCTTTCCCCTCTCAGTGGTTATGAAAGGAAGGAATTACAAAGTCTTCTGGTATGTTGTTTTCCACAGCACTAAGTTCTCCAATATTATGCAGAGCACAAATTCCCCAAGTACTGGTTATCCAGCTGGGGAGCTAGGAATGAGTTTGGGTGGGAAACGGTGCTTAATAAATCTTTGAATTGCTCTCCTTTTTTAGGGTACTTCTTTTTTTTTTTCACTTAGGGGGTGGGGAAATGGTCTCATCAACTGCTAATAGTTTGTCAACTGGAGTTGCTTTGTTGAGTAATCCATCCTGCTATGAGGGACTCACAACCATGGCTGGTAGCAGAGGGATAATCGGTACAGGCTGTACATGGTACATGGGCTTCACTCTCTTCTGAGATGAGTCAGGCCCACGCAGATGTGAACGTAACAGGGACTTCTGTGGTGCTCTTGAGAGGCTCAGTCCTGGTAATCTCAGTGAATAATCTGGAATAGCAACAGGAGCTCTTTTTGCATGTGTGCTCAAGTGGGACTCATGTTCGTTGTTTGGAATAGCATCATCCTTCTTATAGTCACAGTAGCTCCTGCTGCCCGCACGTGAAAGCTGGGGAAATGTTGACTCAAATCTGCAGTATTTTCACTTCTGGAAGCTAGTTATCAGCAGGATCTGTTGTGCATAAAGGAATTGTTTGGTCTCGATAGGGAACCTGAGAGAAAATGAGTTTTCTCATTTTATCATAAGACCACAAGTGATGGGGATTAATAATGCATGGAAGGGTTTATAATAGTTGATGAGTTGTAACAATTGTGATAATACATCTGTTAATTCAGTGAAATTAAGAGATTCTCTGATCCCAGGATATATAATAGGAAGTCATCTGCCCCATACTGACCACTCATGGTCTCTGAAACCATGGTGTGCTGTCCAGTGCCAATTAAATAAAAGTAGGAATAATAATTTTAGGGAGGGGCAAGGGAGGAATAAGTTGGAACTAAGTGTGGTCATGTAATCATGTGCTTCCAAGGATCCAGAAAACTGTCTGCAATTGCTGTTTGTGTTCGAAAAAATAAATTGTGAAAGTTGCTTTCATTTTCAGTAGCTCTTTTTAATTCTGATTATTAGGGCCTGGAGAGGTGCCATGAGGCACACAGGCTGAAGTAGCACCTGACTACATATTTCACAATTCTTGTGTCTTTGTATGCCAGCAGAAACAAGCACCAGCCACCGGCAAGGGAAATGAGTTTAGATTGTCAGAGGGTTGTTTCCATGAACACTCCTGAAGCGACAGCAGTAACATAGCAGGTTTCACATGTTGTGTCTGCAACAGTAGCTGCTCTTCTATGCTTTGACCACGCATTTCTTAGGAGATGCTCTTGACCATGTGAGCCTGGTCAAGTATTTGCTTTCTCATAAGTAATGGGATTTAAAATTAACCTCTTGCAGTCCCTGGTATTTCAGGGATTGTTTATCTTCTTTCGCTGTTTCTCCTTCAGGCTTTCTGCTGACAAGTGGTGTTAGCAGCTCCTTGGAGGTCAGGTCCTTGCAGGAGATGGCTTGCAATCTGCATGTGATTAAATATGAATAATCCTTTCCCTGTTCAGCAAAGTAAGCACTGCTGTGAATCCCATTGAGGCAGATGCGAATTAAGCATGTGGTGTGGTATTTTCTTGGACAGGATGAGGTTGTGCACAGGCCTTGATGATTCAGGAATCTCTAAGAGCCAGTGTTTGTTGTGAAGGTAATCATGGCCTCACAGCAGAGCGTGTACGTGTCTGCAGGCAGATGTGAAAGCCATGATAATTTGATGGAAAAAGGTATGAGGAGTGGCAGAGGTTAATCAGAAATCCAAATGCATTTGTTTGTTTGCCATCTTTGAAAGAATTTATCTTATTTTTACCATTCTAATAGTGCTAACCTGAACATGAGAAGCTGCTCTGCATTTGTGACTAGGACCATGACTGTTTCTTCCTTCCATGTACCCTTCACATGTTAATTGCTCCCCCTCCTTTACTTAGCCATGCTAGAGGAGGGGGGCCTTAGACTTGGCATGAGACCACTCTGTGCCTATTTTAACTTTGTTGTGAAACCACATACAGTTCTGGTCTCACCTGGGGGTGAGTTCTGCAATGTAAGTATGTTTGCTTTTAACCCTGGCAGAATAAAGGTGCTTCAGTTTCCCAAAGGGTTTTTCTGCTGGCGGTGTAGCCACAATGCCAGGGCTCTGTAGGTGCAGAGTGAGCTTTTGGATAGGGCTGGCAGCTGCTGGATTGCTGAGTCTCGTTAAGCAAAAATCATGTCACAAAGCACACAGAGGGCAAGTCTGGACAGGAGCATGTTTTATGCATAGCTTGGGGTGACTTCTTGCACAAAATGTTCCCTCTTTGGAGTAGTGTGGCTGCTCCAGGTATAAGGGAGAGCCCAGGGCTGGAGTACAGCTCCAGTGTTCCCTGGTTTCTGCGAAATGCTGGATGGAAACGAAAACAGTGTTGGTTTCTTTCCCTGCATCCTGTAAATACAGCATTTGGACCTGAACTAGTGCAGGGCAGTCTTCCTCTGTCTGCAGATAAAGCATAAACACATTCTAGTGCAATTTGCACAGCCCAATTATTGAGGAGCAGTAGATATTAACACCCGCCCCCTGCCAAAAAAACCCGAAACAAAACACCAAAAACCAAACCACCAACGACACACCCACCAACCAACCCCGGCTAAGCCCGGAGTGTCACTGCACTCACAGCAGCCTTTTAATTTGAGAATGTTTTTGTTTCTCTTCCGCCTGCACTGGGCGTTCACGTGCGCTTCCTACCCCGGGAGTTCCTGGTCTCCGTTCCTCACTGAAACAGAAGGGATTCAAGCCAAGTGCCCGAGAGGAGCAAACCCTCCCCTTTCCCTCCCCTCGGACCTTCGTCCCCGCGCAGGAGAGCGCTGCTGTGTATCCTCGCTGATCGAGGGGCTTTGGGATGGCTCAGAGCTAGTCCTGGCCTAAGCGTGCCCGGAGGTGCTGATGCTGCTCATGGGAAGAGGCACTGCTGTCCACGTCCCTCCGGCCGGGCTGGCATCTCTCCGTGCCCACGCGGAGGCTTTTCCCGTGGATTCCTGGGAGCGGGCTGAGCAACCCCCATTCGCGCAGCACCGAGGCGCCTCACGCCGCTGCTCCGCTGCCGTTCTCCCGCTTCCCGCTCCCCGCAGAGCCGCTCCCCGGGCCCCCATGGGCCGCCCCCACCCCTGCCCGCCCCGCCCCGCGAGNAGCCGCGGAGCAGCGCGGCCATGCCCGCCCCCGCCGCGCCCCGCAGCCTGGCCGCCGCCGCCCCCGCCGGCAAGGCCAAGCTCACGCACCCCGGCAAGGCCATCCTGGCAGGTAAGGAGACCCCCGGGGCTCTCCCGGGGACGGGGCTCGCCCCGCCGCTGCCATCGTGGGCATCCGGCTGGGCGGGGGCTGCCGGACCCGCCCCGGGGCGGCGGCGCTCCCGCAGGTGCTGCTCCATCCCGGGACTGCCGCCCCTCTCCCGCTGCCCGCGGAAGTCGACCCCGCTGGACCGGGGTTTCCCTTCGGCCACAGCCAAAGAGCTCCCGCGGCTGCATCCCGAGCCTGGACGCTGGCTCCGGGGGTCCCCCCCGTCCGCGGGGACCGCAACGTCTTGCCAGGCTGTTTCTGCACGCGGTGGTCCGGCCGGGAAGGTGCCGGTGGGCTCGGACATGACGCGGGGCGAGAGGCGCTCGCGGGGTTCAGCGGGGTTCAGCAGGAGGAAGCGGAACTGATGGGAGAGGCTGCGGGCAGCAAGGACCACACATGCTCCCCCGAAGGCGTGAAGGGACAGCAGCAGCAGTCGGTTGTCCCTGCCCCAGCTGTGTCCCACAGGCTGCGCTGATACAGCTCCTCTGAGGGCTGCTTGGTCCCTCCTTTGTGCCTCAGCATCAGTCCCTATGGATCAGGGCGTGTTTTCCCGTCCAGCTCTGACCGCTTCCATGGGATCAAAATAGGCTCCGAGTGCACCAGTAACTGCAGAGTTAACGCTCTGCCTCCTGCTTGTGGCTGCCTCGAGCTCTGAGCTGAATGGAATCCAAGACAGTCGCAGGCTTGTTAAACTCCTTTGTAGCTGTTCATTAGCTCCCTGGTTTCTCCTGCCAGTCGCAGGACAATTCCCAGAGTGGAGGTTAGCGTCTTTGTTTTGAAATGAGCCATCTCAGCCTCGACATGATTGGCATGTTTAGAGCTTTTGTGTTTTCCAGCCAATTCCCCCTCCTACGATTGTGCCTTTGTTTGTCTGTCCAACTCCCTGCTCCCCTTCAAGGGCAGAGCTCCAGCCTCCAGTAGCGGGGCCGGGGAGCATCGGGGCTGTGCCCGCACGGGGAGCGGAGTGTTGGCCGCTCCGGCTCTGCCCACCGGCCCTGCCCCCGCCCCGGCGGGCGGCCTCCCTCGCAGCACCGGGAGAGCTGCCGGCCGTGGATGCGGCCGCTGGAGCGTGCAAAGGGTGCCGAGGCCTCCTAGGGTCACGTCTCCGGGAGGGGACTGTGCTATCACTGGGCTGCCTGGCCAAAGGGCTGGGGCACAAGGAGGAGGCAGTCTCCAACGAGAGGGTGCCTTCTCGCTCAAGTGAACGCTCTGGTGAGGCTGGGCTCCTCCAGAGCTCTATGTCCCTCTGTGCTGCCCCACCTCATAATGGGTTGGTTTTTTCAGGCCTTTCGACTTAAAGGTCTTTTAAATGGGATTTAATCCGATTTCAGAATAGGAAGGACAGGCTGTTTCCTTCTTGTCCACCCTTCCCAGTCTTTCACAACTTGCTGTCCACGTGCAATGCATCAGGTTGTCACTGCCTGGACCAGTGTACCAGGATACTTTCACAGATCTTGTGTATATCTGTAATCGGGATCATCGGCTTATCGGTATCAGCGTCCTGTGAAAGAGGTTGCAGCAGACCCGCTCTGCTCTCCCCTGCCCAGAAGAGTTTCTGTGGGTATGCCTGGAAGCTGTCCTGATGTAAAGGAAGGAACATGGTGCTTGTGGCCTTTGCCAGGTTGGGCAATACAGCACAAAGCTGTATGTGCACCTGCTTGGGGGGCCCTTCTGGGTTTATGTGAAGCTGCAGAGGTAGAAGAAGGACCCTATTGAGATGCTGGTCTTCTCCTCACAGGCTGTAATCGGAGTAATTGGTTAAGAAGTCCAGCCAAGCCTCTGTGGCATCTAATTGTATTAGAAAACCACAGAAATGGGAGAAAGCTGCTGTTAACTCCCTGTGCCCTGGTCTGCTCAGCCCTCCAGCCCCTTGCTGGGGGATGCAATGCTGTTTGTGGCTGTCTCTGCTGACTTTAAGGGTTTTGCTGATGCTCTCAGAGTTTCTCATCTGACATCTGTCTGCACAACAGGGGTGTGTGCTTCAAAGCTCCACGTTCTGGAGACCTGGAGGTGTCAAGATGGAACATTCCTGCTGTGCTTCATCAGCCTGTGCTGGTGGAGTTAAATAAGCCATCATCCCACCCTGGGTGTGTGTCTGCTCCCAGACCCTGTGTGTAACTGGGATCCTCTGCCAGGGAGGCACAGCTCTCTCGGCTGCCCAGACCTCAACAGGCTGGGGTTGTCTCTTTTCTGAAGAGATGCAAGTGAAGCACTGTCTGCCAAGAGCTCTCCTTCAGTTGTCGCAGCAGACAAAACGCAAGGTTAAAAATTAATTTGCTAATGGGCTCTCCTTTGTCCAAGCAGCTGTTGTGTGCCAAGGCAGCACTTCACCTTGCAGTGACAGCGCTGCCGGTGCTGCTGTGGCCGTGTGTGGCCTGAGCACATGAAGGCAGCTCGACTTCTGCTGGGTAACAACCTGTTAGCAGGCAGGCCAGGAGCCCAGCCGTGTCTCCAGCCTCCCCACAGCCAGCTTTCCCATTTTGTGCTGTGGTTTCCAACAGCCCACCAGACTCCTGTCCCTCCCACCAGCATCCTGAAGGGCTGGGTGCTGCTGATCTACTGTGCTCCCAGCACAGGGCCACACTGCAGTGGGGAGCTTGAAATAAAGGCAGTAAATGGTGAGACAGGAATGCTGGTGGCAGAGCTGGTGGGACAGTCGTCGGTCACCTCTGGGATTCCTGAGAGTGCTCCTTTGCTGGGTTTTTGGATGCCACATTGGGTCAGCTCGAGCCAGCCTGCAGTGTGGGCTATTTCCAGCCCAGCACAAATGGTCTTTGCCATTTGCAGGCAAACCCCCGCACCCCTGCCCTCCTTGGGAACTTTGCTGGTGGTTAGCAGTGCTCATTTGATGAAAGGCTCTGCCTGCCCTCGCCAGAGTTAAGTACAGCCTTATTCTGTTTTTAGCTGGCTTTGAAGCCTGGGGTCTGCTCCCTCCCACGGAGAAGCTTCCAGCTGCCTTGCTCTCTGCATGGTACCTTTGCTCACCCGGGGGCTGCTGCACAGTTGTTGTTCCTGCCTACACCTAATCCTGCCTGGCCAGGGAGGCAGGACGCCTGGATGTTGTCCTACACGGTGCTGGATTTGGAAAGAGCTCACAGTAGTTGTGGCTGCTACCCTGGTGTTGGGTACCACTGGCAAATAGCAGTGATGTGCACCAGGGTCCTTGGGGGAGCATGGGCAGGGGAGAGAGAAGGGCCTGAAGAGAGAGTAGGGCATGAAGCAGAGTTCAGCAGGGAGCCCAGGCTCCTGAACAAAGCAGTAATTAGAGCTTCAGTTTCCTCTTCTTTGTTCATCTTTGATATTATCTTTCTTAGGAAGTGCTGTACCTGCAGAGGGAAGGAGTTGGAGACTGGGTGTGAAAGCTGAGACTTACCTCTTGCAGAGCAGGTCTCCTTTCCCAAAAGTCCGAAGTCCATCTGGATTTCCAGGGCTGTTGCTCTCGGGAGAGGCTGTGAGGGAGGTTGTGCTGCTGTGAATGGCTGTGGTCCAGCATGCTCCCTGGTTTTGAGATGGATGCCTGGTGCTCACAGCAGAGTAGGGGATGTTTCCCCCTTCATGCTGATCTGGGTGGAGGCTAAGCACAGCCGGGGGAAGGACTGGTGAGTGTGGAGGGAACCAGTCCTGCCAGGTCTGCTGGCCCTCAGTACATCACTCCTGGCTGTGGTTTCTCTCGCAGTTGCCTCCCCTGGCTGTCATCTGTTTGGGGGGTGGAGCACAAGGACCATCCTAGCCTTGAGTGTGTCCCTGGCTGCCTGGGAGCCCTCATGGGCTGCAGTGGAAACCTATAAGAGCCCCAAGGCTCCTGGTGGGAGGAGGATGTCAGCCCCAGGGCCAGGAAACCACAATGGGATGTCCCTTCGGTCTGAATGGATTCTGTATGAGCTGGGGCTAACCCTGGGCTCTGAAATGTGAGCTTCTGAGATTTTCACATGCCTGATGCTCTGCTTGACATTCTGCAGGCAACCATTTTCTCTGGGTTGATGTAAGCGATCGGAAGGAGTCGTCCATCTTCCTGAGACGATGAGCACCATGAGCTGACAGCTCGGGGATGTTGCAGCATCTCTCAGCTCTGACGGCCCTGTGTGGTGCATGCCAATGTAGCCTCCCTGCTCCTGCTTGTGCCCTGAGGTCTCAGGTCACCTCTTGACAGCAGGGATTGGTTTTCTGGCCGTCTCTTCTCTCTCCCTGTGCTCCAGTGCTTGGTACAGCAGTCACTCCCCTGTGCTGGGGGCTGGGAGATCAGAGCCTGTCCCCAGGGAAGTCTCAGTCCTGGCAATGGCTCCTTCATCCAGCTACAGGGCTGTGCTGAGGGAGTCATCCAACAGCCCTGGGCTCTGACATTGGCTCCCTGTTGCATGTCTTTAGAGAGTTTTTTGACACTTAAAAAGTTGGTGTCTGAAGTCAAGTGGTGGGCTAGCCAGGAGGCAGCTCATGGTGATAGAGCTGGGGCCTTGAGGTGTGCAGGGCAATGGGGAGAAGGTGACTTGAGCAGAACGAGGAACCTGGCAGTCTCCAAAGGTGGAATCAGCACCAAAGGTAGAGGATGCTGTAACTGCAAGCATGGGGAAATGGCTTCTGCCACCATACTCACAGCCAAGAAGTTTAAAAGTAATAATGATTAATTGTCATATTGAGAAGTAGATGCAAAGAGGTGATGAATGAGTGAGTTGTGAAAGGACAGCCTGTTCAAACAGGACAGTTCCAGTAAGATTCAGGACAAATGATTTCATCCCATCCATAGCGTTATCTGCAGCACTGTTTGCACGGGGCTGTTTACCCACAGTGGCACAGGGTGCAGAGGGGCACCTCTCATGTTTGCCACTCTCTGTATCCCCGGGGGGGTCAGGCTTTCGCCAGCCCGCCTGTAGCACTCTCCCATGACCGAAACAGCCGTGAGTGTGTGTTTACTGCTGGACATGCTGAACCCATGTGCTCCCCGCTGGCCTTGCTCCTGTCAGATGGGAGACCTTCCTAGTCCCAGCATGGGGACAGACACCCTCTGAGCCTGCTGACCTGTTGCAGGGTATGTTTTTTCCCTTCTAACCAAAACACAGGTAAACTTCTGGCAGTCTGGTTTGGGGAAGCAGCCTTCCCCATCTCAGCACTGAGTCAGACTTTTGGCGGCAGAGCTGCCCCCGTGGTGGTTTTCCACAAGGATGTGGCTGCGGATGGGTGGTGAAGGGCTGTCTGTGGCCAGAGGAGGTGCCCGGGTGAGGAGTGCAGTGCTGGGGCCCTGCCGAGAGCCAGCTGTCCTGGAGAGCTGTGGCCCCAGCGAGGCTCCTGCCTGCTCCTGAGCCCCGAGTTTCACAAGACGGCCGTGCTGGGAAGTGCCGGCAGGGTGGAGCTGTTAAACCCGTTTCACTGCTGCAGGCAGGCAGGGCAGGATTGCTCCACTGCTGCCTCCAGCTGGGTTATGGCAATGGATGGGTGAAGAGCAGCCTGGATGGCTGCCAGCGGGGCATGGTCCCTCGGTGTGGGGAGCAGGCAGCAGTCTGGGCTGCAGAGACCTGTCACAAGCTGCCGGTGGGCATTTCTGCCTCCCTGGTTTGTAGCAGCCCGATGGTCTTTGGTCCTTGGGGTTTTTTTTTTCCTTATTTCCCCAGCTGCAAAAGCTGTGTTGGCTAATGGGAAAGGGCACCAAGTCCCCTTGTGAGAGTGCTGCGTGCTGTAAGCACAGCATCCAGGAGCTGGGCAGGATTGCCCCTTGTGCCCACAGTGTGTGGTCCATGTCACCCGTGTCAGCTGCTCAGCTCACCCCATCCAGCTGCACCTTCTGCACGTGGGCTGGGAGCCCCCAGAATGGGGAACTCGGGGCTCAGCTTCTGCTGAAAGCCTGTTTGTGCCTTCCCACCATCCTGAGCCACCCGGCTGGCAGAACGGAGAAGCTCCAGGCATGGGCCCTGGGAGAGCTCTGCCGCTTTTCTTCCACACCCTTAGGAATAATTCCCTCTGGCCTGAAAGGATCCTAACGAATCTGAAGTTAAAAGGTGCTTTTAATATGGAAATCAGGTGCTGGTATGTCAGCATGTGAAATTACTCTTAAAATGGAGAGACTGAAATTGCTCTCCAGGTGCTCACTTCTCATCAGAGCCGCACAGAGACCTGCTGCTCCGTCTCTGCAGGAGCAGGATGCTTTTGCAGGCACAGCCACTTGTAGGAGTGGCAGAGGGGCCAGTGCCACCTCCTGCCCCTCTGTGGCTCCCAGACAGGGTAGTGGATGTTCATTGGGGCACTTGCCTCTGGGTAGGAGTTTGCAGAGGGTGACAGTGCCAGTGCTGGCTGGGGCTCTGCTTGTCTTCTCCATCGCAGCTGCATCCTCCCGCCCTCAGCACTGCCCCCTGTCCTGGGTCTGGAGCTGGGCTGCCTGGGTCGGGGTGGTCAGCGGTGTCCCCAGAAGCTGCTCGTGGACGGGGTGTGGAGCTGAACCTGCGTGTGCTGATGCCATGACGTGTTGTGTGAGCATTACAGGGGCAGCACCCTCCCACTGTCCCCAAAAAACCCTCTGCTCTCCCTCCTGCCATCTCTCCCCAGCCGTGCCCAAGGGCTGCAGGCGTGTCCTCAAAGGACGGCCTCCTCTGGCCTCTCGGATGGGGAGAGCTAAACTTTTTCTGGGAAAACTGTGCCAGGGCATTTTTCCCGTGTCTCCCTTCCCGCTGGGCCTGCAATGTCGGGATAGCTGGCAGCTGAAGCATTTGCAGGCTTGCTGCAGGCAGGGAGCCATTCCCGGTGCTGGGAGTGGGATCCCCCTGCCGGGAGCACCTTCCCTGGGGCCGGGCAGAGCGACCTTCCCTGAAGGACATTCCCTCTCCTCTGGCTCTGCTGCATCCAGCGAACAGCCAGAGCCTTGGCCCGGCATCTCAGCTGCCCCGCTGCCCTTTCACCTCCTGAGTGCGGCTGTTCCTGCTGACTCTGCCGTGTTGCAAGAGCTGGAGCTGCTGGTTAAAGTCCGGGTAAACAGGTTGCAAAGCCCCCGCAGCCCTGGCGAGGGAGGGGATTGGACAAAGCTGCTGCTCGTGGGTAGTGGAGTGATTTATTTGCATAGAATGAGGTTTCTGCTGGAGTGAAAGTGTGTGGGGAGAGGAGATGACACCAGAGCAGGACCTCTGATGGGTCTTGCTCGCAGGGGGCTGCAGGGCAGGTGGCCTGTGCCACCCTGTCTCTCTGTGGGCAAAAGAAAATGGATTCAAATTGCCACAAGTCATGGAGTGCTCTGTGCACCTTCCCATGGGATTTGAGGCCAGAACAACACTGGGGAACAGGGAGAGGAACTGGCAGCATGGGTGCCCTGTTCCTGCATCCTTAGCTAGGGCAGCCTCATTGCCCTAGAGGCTGCCAGTTCCCAGGAACAACATGCTGTTCCTTTGCTGGGCTCCTGTGGATGGCTTTTCTGTGGGATGTTGGGCAGAGCCTCTGCCTCCCCTGCATGGGCAAGTGTGACTGCTGAGGCTGTGAGCAGGTTGCAGGAGGTGCAGCATCGCTCCCTGTACCATTTGGTGTGGCTGCTGTGAGCAGAGGTGCTGGTTGTCCCTGGGCTGCTGCTTGTCCTGGGTGCTTCCCTGCTGTCTGGCTCCTGGATGTGCTGGCGCAGGAGCTGGTGCTGGGGGACCGAGAGAGAACAAATATTTATGGTGCTTAAAATGTCCAGCACTTCAGTTCTGCAGTGTAGGAGGGAGGGAAGTGGCCTTGGCAGCACCTGGAGTGTTGTGTGTGGCACGGTGGTGTGTGGCGGTGTGGAGAGGTGCCAGGT
Source organism: Dicrurus megarhynchus (assembly GCA_013399195.1). Taxonomy (NCBI): domain Eukaryota; kingdom Metazoa; phylum Chordata; class Aves; order Passeriformes; family Dicruridae; genus Dicrurus; species Dicrurus megarhynchus. The sequence goes on along the minus strand of VXAD01004426.1, from coordinate 117,332 downwards.
GGTGCTCAGCTTTTTGGGGACTGTTGCACCCAGCTGGAGGACATTGCTCCTCATCATGCAGCTCTCCGCTCCTCATCGTGCAGCTCTCTGGGGCCTGCCATCTGCTCCTGCAGGAGCTGTTTGTCTTTGCAGGAGAAATTAGTGTTTGGCCAGCCCCCCGCCACAGAACCAGCAGTGTCTGTGTGCCTCTCTGACAGTGCAGGAGAGGGTTGAGGGGGTAGCAGGAGTGCTCTGGGGACCCTGGGGATGGTGGCTGTCCTCCTGTGATGCCCCAGGGGAGCTGTTGGCTGGCTGCAGTGCTGTGAGCTGGCTCTGTGGCTTCCTCCCACGCCCCCAAAGCACCGGGTGCCACGGAGGCGCAGGGCTGGCAGTGGTCACCCATCACCGCCTCCTGAGAAGCGCCTGCCTGGGCTGGGCTGGGCTGGGCTGGGCTGGAGCTCAGTCCCCCCGGGAGCACAGAGGGAAACAAGGGGCCTTTGTTTGCTGTGGCAGAGCTGGGCTGGCCTCATGCCCTGTCCCCACGGGGCCGGGATGCTGCCCGGCTGGGCTGGTGTGTCCTGCCTTGGATACTCGGTGCCACGGTGTCCTTGTGGATGCTCTTTGAGCACGAAGCTGAGCTTTGCGTTGTCCCAGCTGTGTTGAGGCTGGCCTGGCTTCTTGGCTCCCTGGGCAGGACAGTGCAGCCTGGTGCTTTTTGTGCCTGGGGGGAAAAACCAGCGTAAGGCTGTTTTAAGATGGGTGCTGCCCAGCTGCTGGAAGGAATGTGGGGAGGCTGCTTTTCCCTTCCGTCCAGAAGGACTGGGCTGAGAGAAGGTGGCAGTGCTCCCGAGGATGCCAGTTGCCAGTGGCACTGGCAGGGGGCAGCTGGATGCAGCACCAGAGAGACCAAGGGTCTCTCTTGCAAATCTGGAGGCTGCGCAGAAGAAATAAGACTTTGTGGGAAAGTCTGCTTGTCCAAGGAGTTGGGGCTGCCTGCTCTTGTTACAGGGAGTAGCCATGGGCTATGGTGTCCCCTATCAGCATCCCCTTATGGGGGTACTTCGGGGGGTGCTGATAAGCAGTGCTGTGGCACCAGCCTGTGCTTCACTGCAAAGCAGGATAACAACCCCTGCACCCAGTCCCAGCCTCTCCCACAAAGGCAGTGTGTTCCCTGCTCGGCTGTCCCCTGGGCTGTGGTGGGGCTGCAAGCCTGGGATGGCTGCTGAGTCACACCAAGGACACGGCCAGGAGGAGCCACTGGAGGCTGTATGGGAGACTGGGAGCTGGCAGCCCCCCGACCCCACACTGTGCCCCAGCCTGTGGGCTGGAGCATGATTCACCTTCCCTGGGCAAGGAGCAGGGAGATCTTGGGGGTGCTCAGGGCGGTGTTGACCCCAGTGGCAGCGCCCCGTGCCCTGTCCTGGGCTGAGCAGGGTTGGCCCTGTGGGAGCTGAGGGAGCTCGGCCGTGCGCTTCCTCCTGGTGCCGGCACAAAGGGCTCCCGCTGCTCGGCGGGACCCGGCCACGCTTTGATGCGAGGAAGCGCCCTGTGATCCGTGGTGGCCGGATGGGCTGAGCCCAGCTCCCCCAGCACTGCTGGGTCCAGCCATGCTGAGGGGAGCCCCAGGGCTGAGAGCCAGCATCCCTTGCTGCCCGGCCATCAGGAGAGGCTGCAGCCAGTGTAATCAGTGCCCAGCAGCCGCCGCTGCGGGAGCCCAGGGCAGCCAGACAGGCTTGATGATAATTGTGCTTCCTGCTGGCATAGCCAGGTCTGCAGATGGGCTCCTACTGCTGTGGGGAGTGGTGCTGGGCCTGCCGCAGCACCACTGGGTTTATAAATCCCAGTGCTGGCAGCTCACCTGGGGATGCGAGGCGCCAGAGAGGGAGAGGTGCCTTTGAGAGGCAACACACCAGATGGGCAGCCATGGGTGCGGTGTTTTGCCCCGTTTTCCCACCCCTTTGCCCAGTCTCCTCAACAGCTCTTGCCATGGCTGGCAGTGATGCCCATGCAAGGCACCAGGTTGGCACAGGGCCCTGCTGATGTGTGGAGTCGTTTTGGTGAGGACAGGGACATCGTGTCCCAGCCCAGACCTGGCTGCCAGAGGTCCCAGACTCAGCCAGCATGGAACCAGGAGCAGCCATGTGGCACTGAATGGGCACAATGCTGCTCCTGCCTCAGTGTCCCTTCCTCTCGCATGCAGGTGGCCTGGCTGGAGGCATCGAGATCTGCATCACATTCCCTACTGAGTATGTGAAGACACAGCTGCAGCTGGACGAGAAGGCAAACCCTCCCCGCTACAAGGGCATTGGTGAGCAACCCCTCTCTGGGTTTGGGGCTCCTGGGGAGCCTGGCTGGTGCTGGGGGGATTTGGCGGGGCGGTGGTGGGTGGTCCTCGGCGTGGTGGGTGACAGCAGCACCGCTGTGCTCTGCGCAGGGGACTGTGTGAAGCAGACTGTCCGTGACCATGGCATCCGGGGGCTGTACCGGGGGCTCAGCTCGCTGTTGTACGGCTCCATCCCCAAGTCTGCCGTCAGGTACGTGCCCCCATGGCAAGGGGTGAGGGGGGGGACCCTCCAACAGCAGCAAACAAGGGGGTGGCTTTGCCCTCAGTGTCTCCATTGGCATTTTACCAAAGCCAAGTGGTTTCCCAGGCAAGGGAAGGTCCTCTCACAGGGTGTGCAGCTGCTCCTGGAGACAGACCCAGAGCGAGGGGGTGCAGCCCCCCATCCGGGTGCCCAGGGCTTGGCACAGTGGCTCCTTTGCAGGTTTGGGATGTTTGAGTTCCTCAGCAACCAGATGAGAGATGAGCAGGGGCGGCTGGACAGCACACGGGGCCTCATCTGCGGGCTGGGGGCTGGCGTGGCCGAAGCCGTGGCCGTGGTCTGCCCCATGGAGACTGTGAAGGTGGGTGGTTGTGGCTGCCACTGTCCCCTCCCTTGGCACCCCTTGCTGGGCTGGGCTGGGGGAGGGCAAAAGCCAGGGATGCCCAACTTTTGGGGACCTGAGGGCTGCGTGCATTTGCTCAAGACAGTTTTGTAGGGGAAGGTCTGCTGCTGGAAAGCCCTGTGGAGGTCAAGTCAGGTGGCCCTGGCCCCTTACCCACTCCAGGGAGGAGCCTCATACCCAGGAGCCATCTTGTCACCCATTTTATGAGTGTAAGCCCCACATGGCTGCTTGCAGCGTCAGTTTCCCAGGTTTTCCTCTGCAAAAGGCACTGCTGGCCATGGGCACAGGCTTCTCCCATGATCTCTCCCAGAGCTGCCTGGCTGCATGGGTCAGCTCTGGCCTTGGGACTGTCCCTGGAGCAAGGCAGGAGGTGGCCGGCAGCCCTTTGGGGCCATGGCATTACCTCAGCCAGGACAAGTGCATCATCTCCTCATAGGTGAAGTTTATCCATGACCAGACCTCTCCCAACCCCAAATACCGTGGTTTCTTCCATGGCGTCCGGGAGATCGTTCGGGAACAGGGTGAGTCCCGGGAAAGTGGCACCCTGACCCCCTGAGTACTGTCGTGCTATGGGGACAGGGTGGGAGGTGGTGGATGGGCACAGGCTGGGACAGATGGCCTGGGGAGGTTTTTCTCTGCCCCTTGAGGCTGGTCTCCCCTCCAACACCCTCTTCTTGCAGGGCTGAAAGGGACCTACCAGGGCCTAACTGCGACCGTCCTCAAGCAAGGATCAAACCAGGCCATCCGCTTCTTCGTCATGACCTCCCTCAAGAACTGGTACAAAGGTACGGTGCCCTTGGCCCCCCAGGCCACCCTGGCTCTGCCTCTGGCTCCCCAACCACCCTTGGGAGCTGGGATGGTTTTTCCATCCACACACCCTGTATTTCTCATGGCTCAGCCATTTGGAATGGAGGAAAATGAAAACCAGGGTGGGGTGGCACCAGCCTGCGGGGCTGACGGGTCCTGGTGCTGGAGCATCACTTTCACACCCACCCTGAGCCCCGCGGTGCGGCGTGGGCTGGTGCTGGTGCTGCTGGGCGGTCCCTAGCTCAGCACTGCACCCTGATCACAAGCAGCCAGACCTGGGACCTTCTTTGCAGGCTCCCTCGGGAGTGCACGCGGGAATCCCACCACCACTCTGCCCTCAACCTCTCTTCCTTCCCAGGGGACAATCCCAACAAGGTCATGAACCCCATCATAACAGGGGTGTTTGGAGCCCTTGCTGGAGCTGCGAGTGTCTTTGGCAACACCCCCTTGGACGTGGTGAAGACCAGGATGCAGGTACGGTGCCAGGGCACAGTGTGGGACTGCTCTGCCTGCAGCAGCCTGGGGGCACCCAGTGCCTGGGAGCTGTTCCGTGCAGTCCCTGGGGCGGGCACATGATGCCAATGAGGTTTGGTTTGGGAGATGTCTGGGATTGCTCCTGAGCCATGGGGAGTGTTTGCACGGAGGTGGGGATGTCCCTGTGGGGTCTTATGTCCTGCAGCAGTGGAGAGAGATCAGTTCCTCATGGTACACTGCCAGCTCTCTGCCTCCCCCACGAAATCTCCCAGATGCAACCCTGGCTCTGGCCTCTGATCCTGCTTTTCCCTTCCCACAGGGGCTGGAAGCGCACAAGTACAAGAACACCTGGGACTGCGCCTACCAGATCATGAAACACGAAGGGCCCCTGGCGTAAGCTCTGCAGGGGTGGTGGCTGGGAAGAGGATGGGTGGGGAAGGGGCTGTGAGGGCACCCAGCCCCACGGCCCCCCTCTCTATCCCTGGCAGGTTTTACAAGGGCACAGTGCCTCGCTTGGGCCGTGTGTGTCTTGACGTGGCCATCGTCTTCATCATCTATGACGAGGTGGTCAAATTCCTCAACAAGGTGTGGAAAACGGACTGAGGGGTCGGGCCAGGCAGCCCCCGCCTCCTGTGCCCCGCAGGGCTGCAGCTGGAGAGCAGAGACCAAACCCACACCCGCCTGCGGCGCTGCTGGGGCCAGGTCTGCCCTGCACACCCCAAACCTGGCCACCTTTATCTTTAGGAGCAGGCTCTGGAGCAGGTTAAATTACTGGTTGTGTGCTAAAAGGAGCAGGGAGGGAGCTGCATCCCATCATCCCAACACCCAGCATCCCAGGTCATGCCCACCCCAATCTCCTGGTGACACTTTTCCCCGGCCCCACATCAGTTTTGTGTGCTGGTTAACCAGGGTGAGATGTCCCTTGGACAGTGGCCTTGGGGCTTCCAGCAGCCAGGAGCTGCTGACTGCCTGGGGAGCAGCTGTTTTGGAGGTGCTGAGAGCCCCCTCGAGCCATGTGGGTACAATGCCAAGCTGTACATCACAAGCTAACAGTGGGGCTGATGCTACTGATGGGGTCACAGCAGCTCTGGGAGGGGGCCCAACAGCCCTGCACTCCTGGGATGGGAGGGCAGTGACCCCCTGGTGTGACCCCAAGCTCCCTCCTCCCTCCCTGCCAGCACCAAGACCACCGGCGTGCAACATCCCATCCCATCCCATCCCATCCCTGGGGTCTTGCTCAGCCCCGGGCTGCTGAGCAGGGCTTGCCCAAAATTGCACATACAGCCAGGCCTTTAGTTCTGCTCACTGTGGGCTGGGGTTGGGGCGAGCCGGGTGCCCCCTCACCTGCCGTTTACAGCCGAGGCGTGTGTGCAAGCCGGGGCGAGGCGCTGCAGCCCCACGCCACAGGCTTGGCCCCTCGGCCAGGGGGGCAAACTCCTTTCTTCTGCCACATTCCCTGCATCTGCCCTCCTGCCGGCTCTCTGTGGTGCCGTAGGTGATCCCGTAGCTTTTGGAGCTTCACGCTGACTCACTAACACTCGTGGCCGTGGGGCTGGAGCCCTGCCTTGCCCGTGCCAGGCTCGCCCTATTGGATTTGTGCCAAATTTCTCCCTGAGGGAGCTGGGGGTGCAGGAGCCAGGGCTCAACCCGTCCCTTGTCTCTCTTGTAGCCAGCAATGAGCTCAGCCTTAACACAGGAGGGTGAAGGAGGAAAGCCCAGGCATGGTTTACCTGCGGCTTTTGGCTCTGAAGCCAGTGAGGGTTGCATTAGTTTTTTTTTTTAATTATTATTCTGTTTTACATTCGCAATTTGAATAAAATCAGTCTGGCTTTAGCAGCTGCGTTGGCGTCCGGGCTGTGCTGAGTGGGCAGTGAGTGGCTCCTGCCCTGTGGGTGGGGGCCGGGGCTCCCCATCATGCCGAGATGGTGCTCCTGGGGGGGAGCATCAGCTCCAACCCAGCACTGCCCATTCACAGATGCTCCCAGGCAGGGTTCTGTTGTCTCATGCGCAGTGCTTTATGAATAATCCTGGTTAATTGTATGAAGTCGTTGCCCTGCCATGGAGCCAAGGGACAGCGAGGGGCGGTGGAGCAGAAGGGAACGGGCTTTGTCCCCCCGCCCAGCCCGGGGGCGGTGCGGCACGGCCGGAGCTCCCAGCGCGGCCACCGGCGCAGCCCTCGCTGCTCATCCAGAGTCCGCTGGTGCGGGGCAGAGCCATCGTCCCGCGGGGCTCGCAGGCTCCGGGGCCATGCGGGGCCCGCTGCTCTGGGCGGGCTGGCTGCTGGCCACCGGCTGCCTGGTGGGTGCCGCGGGCAGCTGCCGGCACCGCTGCTGCCCCGGCAGGAACAACGCCTGCTGGGCCCCCGGCACCCGCCGGGCTCACTGCTACTGCGACTCGTACTGCCAGAGGACGGGGGACTGCTGCCAGGACTACCTCGCCACGTGCCGCCGTGCCGGTGAGTGGCCGAGGGGATGGCACTGGCCGGACCGAGGCTGGGGACACCAGCCTGGGCTGCTGTGCTCCGTGGCGAGTGTTTGCTGTTACGTGTTAGCCCCGTACTTTGAGTGGTAAGAGGATGTGTCTGGGGATGCGGGCTGGGCTGGATTTGTAGCAATGTCCCAGCTGTCCCTTTTTTTCCATGCTGAAATGTCTGGCTGGCCCCAGTACACTGAGAGAGCCCGCAGGGGTGGCCTCTGGTCTGCAGCTGATGGTAGCGCTGTCACTGCAAGCCTGAGTGGTCAGTGTGGGACACAGCAGGATAAGCCCCGGTGTCACCTCTGCTACTGTCACAGGCAGTGACCGGGGCACAGGGACCGGGGAACCGGGGGCTGCACTGAGAGTGCCGAACAGGGCTCTTGGGCTTGGGGAGTGCAGAACCAGCCTGCCCTGGGGACCCAAATCTGGGCAGGCAGGCGACGGCCACGGCCCCCTGGACAATTGCAGCAGTCAGCCCTTCCTAATCTCCGGGGAGATTAGCAGGGTCCAGCTCAGCGCGATGCACACAAGGATAAAGTCCTGCGGAAGCAGCTCACAATGCCCCTGCACTGGCAGGGGTCAGGGAAGAGGGGCTGCTGGGGTCACTCTGGCTCTTGTCCTTCCTTCCCTCTCTCCATCCCCTGTGCCGCATCTCCCCTGCTCTGCTCTTTCCGTTGTTCATGACACTGAAACTCTTTCTTTTCCCTCTCCTCCATCCCTGGCAGCGGTGGGCTGTGCTGTGGGGCCCTGGGGGCCGTGGAGCGGGTGCAGCTCCCCGTGCGGGGTTGGCAGCAGGGCCCGCAGCCGCCAGGTCACTGTGCCGCCCCGGCACGGAGGGGATCCCTGTCCTGACCTCAAGCAGCGCCGCGGCTGCCTGGGGCAGCACCCGACCTGCGGGACGGCCAAAGGTAACGTGGGCTGCCTGCTGCCCTCCTGCGTGGTCGTCCCCATGTGCTGCCGTCCCCGCTGCCCGTCCCGGGCTGTCTTTAATAATCCCCGTGCCCCTCACAGCTGCTCTTCTGCCAGAGGTAGCCAAGATACTGCCCAACTCCTTCAGCCAGGACTTCAGAGATCCCTGGCGAAGAGCTGGGCTGCCACTGCCGGAGGAGCCCTCTGGGTATGTGTGGAGTTGGGGCCCCTCTGTAGCCCCCTCCCCAAAGCTGGGACCCCTCTGCACCCTCCTTGCATTCATGACCCCTTTGCAACCCGCAGACCCAGGGCCTTTTTCCTTCCCCCTGCCATTACTCTTCTCCCTGCCCCAAACCATGACCCTGTTGCAGCCCCATACAAAACCACGGCCCTATGGATGCCCCTAGAAGCATTATCCTTCCCTCCCTCCAAACCGTGATCCCTCTGCACCCCCTCAGAGCCACTACCCCTCTCACCTCCCCAGCCGAGACCCCTCGGCCACCCCCCAAACCCACATCCCCTTTATACCCCAATCCATCAAAAAACCACCACAACCTCTGCCCTACCTTCTGACCTCCATTTTCCCTCTTTTCTCCCCTCATTTTCCCCCCTCCCCAGCTACTGCGGCTATTTCCGCCTGACGCAGGTGGGGCCCCCGTGCCGTGGGCAGGCCTGGAGCCGCCGGCTGCACCGGGACAAGCAGGTGTGTGTGGAATGCTGGGGGAAGCTGTCCCACCGCCGTCCCCACTGCACTGGACACGGGCTGCAGGGAGCCAGGTAGGTGCTAATTTGTGGCATCCCCACCATGGGATCTCTCCTAAGGAACATCTCTCCCTGCATCTAAGGCATTTTCCACTTATATTCTAATGATAATATTTGTATACAAAGCTATAATTATGTTAAAATATGCCACAATATTATAGTAAACCATCGTATTATTAAATAAATCAATAGTATGTCCTATAAACCAATATTATAATATAAAAATAAACATATTTAAATAGAATGGAATATCTCTGTTGGAAGGGACAGACAATGATCATCTAGTCGGACTGGCATTATTATATATATAGTATATACCCATATATAAAACTGTATTTAATTTTTAAAAATTGTATTTATCAATGGCACATCCTAGTTCTCACTGATTTTCCCTTCCAGGACATTTTGGGTGGCTGCTTCTGTGGTGGGGTGCCAGGGCTCGTGGGTGCAGGAGGGCCTGCAGGAGGGCTGTGTCTGCTCTCCACCAGCTCTCATCTTCGCGTAGGATCCCCCTGGGAAGGTGAGCTGAGCCTCCCCATGGCACCACTCCTTGCTGGGGAGATGGGGAATGGAATAAAAATGTGGTCTCTTTCATAACTTCACCCTTCTGCAGGTTTGCTGCTCACCCTTGGAGCCAGCTCCCTCTGTTTTCCATTAAATATTTTGTTGGAGAATGGAAAAATCCTTCTTATAAAGATTAAAAATAAGGAAATTGCTAAAGTGTGGTGATGAATGGTAGAAGAATAGCACAATGAGGTTAAGTCTGGGTGAGAAGATGATGTGGCGGTGACATGTGCGATGATGTCACGCTCAGCCATGGCATCACACTTTCAGTGAGCTGTGACTGGCAAGACATGTGAGGATGGAGGCAGCGTCCTTCCTCTTGTCTGAGCTCACGCACTGCAGTGGCAGTTCAGCTGCCTGCCGGGCTTTGCAGAGAGAAATTAAACAGACACCCAAAGTCTGCACGTGGGCGATGGTGCCAGTGGTCCAGTTCCAGCCATGGGGCTCAGCAGCCCCCATTGGAAGGAATGAGGCTGGGCTGGGTGTGCTGCTGCCCTTCCCCACTCCTTGCCCAGCACAACATGACCTTGCTGATGGGGTCCCTGCTCCAGCTTTGGGTGCTGGTACCACAGCCCAGGGTGGAAGCACGTGCCATGCCAGGGCTGGATCTTGCTCCACTGCAGCCAGTGGCTGTTGCCTGTTTGCTGCCCCAGGATGTGTTTGGCTCCTGCAGCCCACTCTCACACCACCTTCCTGGGCAGGGAAATTAAAAGGCTTCACCACTGGCAATGTTCTGGGCCTCTTTATTTGGGATAAAAGCCCAGGTCGGCCAAGGACCAAAGTGCTGGTTAAAAAAACAGGTGGTGGGAATTGAACATTAGGGGGTGTGAGAGCTCTGGGACACAGGTCTCCTCCTGCCAGCCAGAGGTGAGGGCAAGGAAGCCATGGACATGGGCCAAGGAGTGGCCATGCTGCACTGGAGTCCTCAGCTGGAGAGTTAGAAACAAAAGTGAGTGTGTCCCGCACTGTGAGTGGGGTTCCCCTGAGTTACACCACCAAACCTGCAGGCCTGGCTGCTGGTCAGAGAGAGCATCCAGCAAATGGAGGGACACGGCTGCAGGATTTCGTGTCACACTGCTGCATGCCTGGAGCTGTCAGTCCCCAAGGGTGGTCCCAGCTCTCCTGCTGCATTGTCCTGATTTGGCACAGGGGCCAGCCCGTGCTGCACCAGCAGCCCCTGTACCAGCTCCAGCTCCTGCTCCAACTCCTGGGTGCCACAGCGCAGTCCTGGCATGGCCATGGCACCTTCCCCCAGCACCTGCAGCACCTGTGCCATCAGCCGGGCTCTCACCAGCAGCACGGCCAGGGCTGTGTGGAGCTTGGCACAGCCCAGCGCCTTCATCCCCCAGTGGACAGCGGTTCCTGTGGAGAGAGGGGGTGAAGGAGCTGTTGAGTGTGGCAGGGTCCCCCTGGGCAGAGCTGGCCTGGGGAACAGGGACACTTTGCTTGTCCCAGGCACTCCACGCTCGCCATACCTTGGCTCCAGCAGTGTTTACAGTACTGCAGGTCCCTCAGCACACTGGGGCCTGTGGCCTCCAGCCAGTGCAGAGCCGAGGCATGGAGGGGACTGCCAGCAGGAGCCTTCTCCAGGAGCTTCACAAGGACAGGGAGCAGCTGCCGTGCCAGGACGGCTGGCTCCGCAAAAACGTTGGGTTCATCCTCCTTGTACAGGCTGGCGGCTCTGGGGGGAAAGCCAAGGTGTGAGTGAAGCCAAGGGCCAGTCCTGTGGTACCCCACACTCCCTTATGCCAGTCCACAGGTCCAGCAACTCACTTGTTAGCCTCCAGCTCCTCCACAACACTCCTGAGATCTAAGATGGGGATGTGCTGAAGTAGTGAGTTGAAGGTCTCAGGGTGCTTCCCGAACTCTCCCAGAAGGAGCTGCAGGAGGCTCTGGAGCCCCACATTGTCCTGCACAAAGATGCAGCCATCTCGGAGAGGCTCCCCTGGGCTCTGCCGCAGGAGGCTGGCGAATCCTGAGGCCTCATGCCGGACCTCCCGCTCCTCATCTTGCAGAAGCTGAATGGCCATGCTTATCAGCCTGAGGAAAGGGAAGAGAAGGGAAGGGAAGCATACTGCATGCCCCAAAGCATCCCAGCCAGCTTGGAGGGGAGGGAAGGATGAGACTTCAGAGGAATGCTACTCTGAGGGACTTTTCTCCTGGAATGTGAAAGACACAGCCACCACCCAAGAGCTTGGAGCTTGGGAGGGTAGGGGCTGTGCGGAGGATTGAAGGACCCAGCAATGCCATCTGCTGCTGCTCATAAGGGACTGGCTGCTTGTATTAAAATGCCACCCACACATTTTTTTGTAGACTGTGAGCTCTTGAGTGCCAGTGATTTTTGAATGGGTGAGGTTTTCTTCAATACCCTTGAGTTTTTGCAGGGGACATTAACCTCCAGCAGGCTGGGGCTGGGGCTGCAGGGAGCAGTGCTGCTGGGAACTGGCTGCAAGCACAGCCACCCCCAGGGATGGGCTCAGTGACCTACCGCAGAGCCACAGGGACGAGCGAGGGACAGGACAGGGATTGCCGCACCACGCCGGCCCCCGCCATCTGCAGGGAGCGGGCAGCTGCCAGCCGCAGCACCTCGGACCAAGTGGACTGGCTGCACTCCTCCAGCGCCGCACACCAGCGCTCCACCAGCGCGCCATCCTCGTCCCCAAACCTGCCAGAGACCAGGGAAGGAGAGGGAATTCAAGCACACCTTTCTGCTCCATCCAGGGGACCAAAGGCCACTGGCTGCCCTGAGATTGCAGGAGCCAGGTGCAATGCTGTGATTTATGGGAGAGAAGTCATGGCTGTTTCTAGCAAGGACTAAGGAAGAATCTGCTGGAAGAGTTGGGCAGCTCCCCGGCAGCAGCAGGGACCTACTGGTGGGCGAGCAGCAGGCTGGCAGCACACAGTGCCTGGAAGAGGAGATCAGGCCCAGGACACTCAGCCTCCACCATGTGCAGCAGCATCTCCAGGCAGGATGCTGAGGAGCCCTGAAGCTTACTGGAAGCTTCCTGGGACCATGACGAGGGATCTCTGTAAAGATGCAGCAAAGCCTCAAGGTACAATCTCAGGAATTCTTTGTTCCTTCTCTCTTGCAGCACTGACCACAAGCTCTCCTAGTTGACAATGGGAAAGAAAATACATGGTTAGTGGTCCCAGCACTGCAGGACTGGGCAAGTCCCTGCACCCATGCACCCTCAGCCTGGGGAGCACCAAGCTCCTCAGCAATGGGATATCAGGGGTCCCATCTGCGTGGTGCATTGGGGCCCCCCTGCTTTACTTGGTGATTTTTGTGCCCTGTCATACCAGCAATGTCAGCTCAAGAGCATTCTCCACCTCCTTGCACGTTCCTCCCTCCCCGGCGATCACCCAGCTCAGGATGGCAAGCCGGATGTCAGGGTTGGGCTTCTGTAGAAGTGAGCAGACAGCAGCAATCTGCTTGCTGTCCGCCAGCCGGGCTACCGTGCTGCACATGAAGTGGGCCATGGTTTGGTGGAGGGTGGCTGAACCCACCTGCAGGAAAAAACCAGGATTCCCCTTCCAGTGCTCAGCCTGGAGCAATGAATCCCCCTGTCCCTGCCCAGGCTCACTGCCAGTCAGGCATGGCCGTGATTCTCCTGGCAGGAAGCGCTACCTGTGGCTCCGTGCAGCCTGACCTTCCCCCCTGCACGAGGCTGCCCAGCTCAGCACTGATGGTGTCATGGATGTACTGGGTGAAGCCAGGGCTGAAGGATGTGGGCAGGAGGGTGAGGACCTGGAGGAAGGCAGCACGGACGAGGGGACAGCGCTGGGCAGGGGTGAGCAGCCAGCCCCGCGCCTCCAGCTGCAGAGCCACAGGGCGCAGCGCCTCAGCTGACAGCCTGCACGGAGACACAGCCTTACCATGGGGCACAGTGCCGGGCTGGGCGCCCTTCTGTGGCCAAAAGGCTGCATTTGGCACAGAGTGACCCCAGCTGGGGAGACAGCATGGCAGCACTCACCCCCCAGTGCCCGTGGCAGAGGCCAGCAGTGCCCGCATCTGCAGCAGGTGCCCGTGGACAGCGTTGTGCGAGCGGGTCTGTCCGGGTGCTGCAGGGAGCTGCCGGGCCAGCTGCAGGAGGAGCCCACGGCGCTGGGGTGGGGGCACAACAGGCACCAGAGCCTTGGCAGCCATCGCTCGTACGGCGTAGATGGGGCTCTCTGCCAGCCCCAGCAGTGGCCCCAGAAAGGGAGCAGAGGGGCTGTGGAGCAAAAAGGGCACCATGTGGTGATGCTGTGGCTGGAGTAAAATCTCACAAGAGCCAGGGCCAGCCTCGGTACCATGGGAGCCTTTCCCACTGCAGGAGCCCTTGGCTGAGGCACAGCATCCACACTGCCCCTTACCTGCTGGGACTGTCAGCACCAGGCTGCAGCTGGGCCAGGAGGGTGAGGATGGCGTGGAGTGCAGGATGCAGGCGGGGCCCTCCCGATGTGGGTGCTGTGGCCACCTTGAGCTCTCCGAGCAGCACAGTGCCCAGCTTTGGGTGCTGCCCAAGGAAGGCGTGCAGGCTCAGCCCCTCTGATGGGCAGCCATCCCTGTGGCTCCATGGCTGTCCCAGCAGCCGGGACGTGAGGGCACCTGCAGGGACAGAGGAGGCAGCGTCAGGTCACATCCGACCCTGCCAACCCCCATAAAGGCTCCGAACCCTGGGGGCTGTGGGATCTCTCTGTCAGTACTCACTGAAGAGCTGGATGGCAGCGTTCCTCATGGCCCAGCACGGCGAGCCCAGGCCCCGAAGCGCCAGGGCCATCATGGGTGTGGCGTGGCACAGCACGGCCCCGCCCAGCCCTGCCCCACGGACCAGCGTCTGCAGCACGTGGAGGGCACACACCTGGGGACAGCGCACGGGGCTCAGCGGCACCATGTCGGGAGGGGGCTCATGCCACCATGTCAGGGGAAGAGCGTGGGAAAAGACAGGGAATCCAAGAGGCCATCAGCTCCCAGGCTGCCGGGCTGGACGGCATGACCAGGGCTGTGGGTTTTTGCTCATCTGAGTTCTCGTGGTCTCACGCTGGGTACTTGGCACAGCTCCCTTCTGGGGACCCGGCACAGATTACCCTCTTCCCAAAGGGGTTCCAGCAGCCAGGAGTGCCCCACTCACCTGTGGGAGGTCGAGGGTCTGGTCCCAGTCCTGTGGCAGTGCCGTGGTGGCCAAGGTCAGCAGTGTCTGGATGCAGCGGGTCAGCAGCGGCCGTGCCTGCGCCGGGGCCTCCCCGCTGACGATGCAGAGGAAGAGCATGGGGAAGCCGGCAGCACGGCGCGTGACCGAGCTGCTCCGGGGCCCGCTCAGCGCTTCCAAGCCCTGACAGAGAAACAAACCCCACCCGAGCTGTGGCCAGACACCTGTCACCTGGAACCTGCAGCTGCCCTGCAAGGAGGGCACCAGCCCCACACCAGCAACTCAGCTGCCAGGAGGGTGCTTGCCCCAAGGAGAGGGGACACTGAGAAACGACCCCGGTGCTCCCTGAGGCACACGGGAAGCAAAGGGCACAATGAGTACTGTACCTGCTCCAGCACAGCCCGTGGGATGGCCTGCAGCTCTGGATCTGGGTGGTTCAGCAGAGCAGCACAGAATTTGGTGAAGCCCATGCTGCAGCCCTCCACTGCTCCCTGAGGCAGAGCAGAGTCAGGCCCCCGCACCCCAAAGGCTGCACCCACCAGCCCCCCACGGCCCCAGGAAACTTTGCAAAGGGGAAGAGCAAGTGAGAAGACATGATGGTGTGGGGATGTGATGGGGTCTGGCACTGGGATCCCAGCCAAGGTGCTTCCAGCCATACCCATGTCCTGCCCCAGAGCAGACCCTGCCCCACTGCACTCTCCATCCCTCCACCCCAATATGCCAGGGCAGGGACAGGGCTGGAGGGATGGGTAAGGCCTCAGATACGCTCTTACCCAGTGCCGGCACCGCAGCAGGATTTCCTGGAACACCCTGGTGGCCATCTGCAGGGTGGGGAGCAGCAGGAGGGGCCCCGGTTCAGCACGCAGTGCTGGGGATAGCAGCAGCTCGGCCAGGCCCCCCAGGAGCAGCCCAATCTCCTGGGAAGAAGGGGAAGGTCAGCAAGACTGGCAGGGAGGAGGAGAACCTGGGATGGGTGGCAGCAGGGCTGCAAGCCAGGTAGCCTGGCTCTGCCACAGCAGGGGACTGTCAGTGTCTGGGAAGAAGCTGGGCTCCATAAGGGCAGGCAGGGAGGGGGCTGCTTTTGGGGAGGCTGGTGGTTGCATCCTTCCTGGAACGGGGTGAGGACATGTGTGAGAGCACTGAGATAAGGACAGAAATTCCCCCATGTTCATCCCCAGTGTGGATGAATGCCCCAAGGGGAGGTGAAGCAGCAGCTGGGGTGGGCTGGATGATGGGTGCCATGCCGGGCTGCCCCTCTCCCAGTGCCGTGAGGAGGGGTCCCCACCTTCACTGACACCCAGCAGCACGTCAGGATCAGGTTGTGCTCCTCTGACAGCAGGACTGAATCCCCCTCCTCTTCCTCTTGCCCCCGGCCCTTCCCCAGCATGATGAGGGAGCCAATGGCGTTCCCCATCTCTGCAAAGGATGGGGCAGCAGCTGCAAAAGGAAAAGCCTGGTCTGAGCAGGGTGGTGCAGGGTAGTGGGAGGGGGACGCTGCTGGGGTTTGGGAGAACCTGCAGTCCCCTGTCAGAATGCACACAAATGGCAATGGCTCCTCCCCTGCCATGTGCCCCACTCAGGACTGCAGCTGCACTTTGCCCACTGCTCTTTCCAAGCCATTGCTGTAAGGGCTCTGTCAGCCCCTCCTCTCCCAACTGTTTTCATCTGGCAGGTGCCTCACTGCTTCTGGAAGGCTTTTGCCTCAAGTGCTGCTGTTCTGCCATGGAGTTGAGAAAGGGACCCAAAGCCAGGCCCAGCCCCACCACGGTCCCCTGCTGTGGGGAATTCTACGGAATACAAGTGCATTCCCCTCGGGCTGGACGGCTGCTGGGCCAGGAATGGCTGTGATGGACCTGTCAGTGGCTCCCAGGGATGGTTCCCAGCGCTGGTTCTGCCCCCATGGGGACACACTCACCTTGCTCATCAGCACTGGGGCCTTGCTGGCTCTGCAGAGCACCCAGGAGAAAGGAGGTGATGTCTCTCACTGTGGTCACGAGGCGGGTGAGGAGCTCCTGCCAGCTCTGCACCAACTCTGCAGCCCGCATGGAGACGGCCACGTCCGGCACCTGGAGCAGGCACCTGCGCAGGGCTGCGATGGCTCCTGCAGAACCCCCACCTTTGCTCACTGTGGGGTCAGCACAGCCCTGCCTCTCCTGCCTGAGCCCGTGGCTGACATGGCTCAGGGGCAGGGGAGTGAACAGGGCCCTGGGTGAGGGGTGTGCAAGGCACGGGGAGCGCTGAAACAGGGAAACGGAGGCAAGGATGTGCCACCAGCAATGAGCTGGGGCCTGAGTCTTGCCATGACTCCGGCCTGCTCCAGTTCCCAGGGAGCTGCTGCAGGAGCTACTCCCTGCCCTGCCCGGCTGGGGCCGTACCGTGCATCGGTGCGGTGGCTGCTGCCTGCAGCAGGTCCTGGCACGCCACCTTGTACTGGGCTTGCAGCACGTGGAGAAGGTGCTGGGCGAAGCACAGCCCTCGGCTGGGCAGTGTCAGGGCTGCCTCAGCCTCCAGGGACAGGCTCTCCATGATGCCACTGTCTGACCTGGGGCAACAGGCAGATCCTGCTGTGAGTACCAGGGAATTCCTGCCCATCTTACGCTATGTGGCACCTTCCTCCCCTGGTGCAGACTCCTGTACCTCAACCCTCCCCAGCTTCCCACTGCAAGGTTATTGCAAAACCCGTCTATGAACACAGACTCGTGAGGCACCAGTGCTGCCAACACGCTCTTGGGGGGTCCTGTGCCACCATAGGGAGAGGGAGGGGGATGCCAGGAGCTCATACTTCTGCAGGATGGTCTTCATCAGCACAGCTCCAGCTTCAGCCTCCTGCACTCGGGGGCTACCCAGGGTGTCCTGGGCCAGCTGGAAGAGAGCCAGGGCAATGGGCTTGGGGAATGTGGCAGGGAAGTAGCGGACAAGCAGCTCCGAGGCCAAGTCTCTGATCTGCCAGGACAGAGAAGACATGGGGAAAAGTGGACATGGGAGAACGGGAAGCATGGTGCTGCTTGAGGCCAAGGCAGGCATCTTTATGACCTTGCCTTGGTTTTAGGAGGCTCACCTCATTAGTGCTGTCCTGCAGACAGCTCAGCAGTGCCAACAAATTGGGCTGGGAGAAGAAGTCCCAGCAGCCGCTCTGCCTGGCGTAGCTCAACAGTGTGGCCATGGTCCCTGTGACGGGGACACGGAGCGGTGGGACAGGATTGGCTGGGAGTATCCCCACAGCTGAAGGTGATACTCCAGGCAGCTTGCCTGTACTCACGTGGGGGCTGGCCTTTCTTCCTGTCAGGGCTCCAGGTGTCTGTGCAGGTCTCCAAAACAGCAGCCAGGAGGAGCAGAGCCGTTTTCTTCCTCTGGTAGTTGGAGCCTGGGCTGAGTGAGGCGATGCTGAGCTGCAGCAGCCATTCCACAAAGCCTGTGGGCAGAGAGCATGGCGGCGAGGGATGCTGGGCACATGTCAGTCTCCCAGGGCTGTTGTGGAGGTGCTGGGTGGCCGCCTCACCTACTGCCTGGGCGAGCTGCCCAGCTCCCTCGCCCGGCCCGGTGCCTCGCGGCGCCTTCCCCCGCAGTTGGGCCAGCGAGCTGTCCCGCAGCCGGACCAGCGCCTTCCTCACCGCTGCCTGCAGCAGCTGCCGGAACGAGGAGGAGTCGCAGTTGAGATTGAGGGGCAGGAACTCCTGCAGCAGCCGCACCTCGGTGCCCGAGAGGGGCTGGTTGGTGTTGGGGCTGCAGCAGAGCAGACCCAGCGCTGCCAGCCGAACGCCCTCCTCACGGGTGCCCAGGCAGCAGGAGAGCCGCTGCAGCGCCTCATCCCCCAGTGGCAGGGCCCCTGCCATGCTCTTCTGTGCCTTCAGCAGTGACACCCAAGCCCGGAGTGACGTCGTGTCCTGGCCACCAAACTGGGCGGCCAGCGGTGCCTGGGTGGCCGGGAGCTGCCGTAGGGTCCAGGTGAGGAGGTGATTGGCAGCGTTGCTCTGCAGGATGGGCAGGGGGGAGCGGAGGGCCTGGGAGAGCAGGGGGAGCCAGCACAGTGCCCACTGCTCCGCCAAGGCCCCCTCTGTGCCCCGCTGCCCATCCCGCCACTCACTGCACTGCTGCCGCACCAGGACCTTGTAGACCTCGGCTGCAGAAGGACACAGGTGGTTGGTGGAGAGGCAGCTCAGGAGATGCTGTGGCAGGTCCAGGTAGGCATCCAGCACCTGGGAGAAAGGTAGGTGACCCTCATCTCCCTGTTGGGCTGAAAGCTGCATTTGGGGGAAGGACAGATGGGTACAGGCCACACTGCAGTCACCGCTGGCACTGAGCATCTCTGGTACCTCAAGCTGCTTTTGGCCAGCTTTTGCCGGGCACTGACAGGCAAAGCTTCACTTCCCACTGGCACTCCTCAGGGATGCACTGCTGTAGCTCACTACCCCAGGGATGCTATCCCCCTGGGTGATGCTAAAACAGCCCCTCTGGGTGGGAAGGCTGCCTCCCTACCAGCTGAGCTGGGTAGAAGGTGACAGGCAGTGGACAGAGGTTGTGCCACCTCAGCAGCAGAGCCAGCTGAGACCAAGACTCCCTGTACCCCTGCCTTCCCTACCTGCTGGCTGCCCATGTAGGGGACGATGGCACACAGGGGCACGTATCTTGCTTTGATCTGCCACGGCATTGAAATCACCCTCTGCAGCATCTGTTGGTAGAAGGGTGTCTCCTGGTCCTGGAAGTGCTGGCACTCAAGGTGGTAGATCTCCAGGAGCAATCGGAAGGAGCTGTGGATGAACTCAGACACCCCTTCCACCTGTGGGAGAAGGATAGCAAACAGGGGTTAGGGTGGGCTCCCTCTCATGTCTTCTTGTCCCATGGCAGGTGAAGCACCGGGACATGGCCCTTTAGAACCAGTGTGTGACAAATGCCGTGACCTCAGCAGTGTGACTGCCCCTGCCCTGGCAACTGCAGGCAAGGGAGTGTGTTTAGCTGACAGAGCTGAAACAGGCAGGGGTGTGTTATGGGCTGGGGACAGCAGCCGAGCCAGGTGAAGGAAGAGCTGTTCCTGGCTGCCACGCTATGGCCCTTTGGCATCGTGTCCTTACCGGGGTCTCTGCGTTGTTCCACAGCAGCTGGGTGACCTCCTGGAGGAGCTCAGTGTCCTGGGCCAGGATGTGAGTCCCCGTCAGGTGCCAGAGAGCAGCCAGGCCCTCCCGCAGGCGCTGCAGCCACAGTGCACAGGCTGTCAAAAGAGACAGCTCTGCTGCAGCCCTCGCCCCAGACTCGCCTGCAGCAGAGCCAGCACAGGTTGTGGGCTTAAGGACCCTGTGTGAAGGGGCAGCAGTTCCCCCATTAGGTACACAAGACCCCAAAAGGGTTAGTGTCCATTGGGCTGGAGCAGAAATTAACAGCAGTTTCCAAACCAGCTACCAAGACCCAGAAAAGCACCTTCCCTGGGAGGTGAAGCACATGGGGGCTCTGTGCATCATGAGCACAGTGAACCTTTCAAACCTCCCCACCATGGCAGGGTCACTGTCTCCTACCTTGGAAGCAGTAGTAGTGGCAGTCCTTCTGCTCCCTGGTCAGGGCACACACAGCAGGAAAGACCACATCCAGCAGCAGGCAGGCCTGCAGGAGCACAGTAGCTCAGGGAGCAGGCAGGCATGGGATTTCCAGGGTGAGAAAACCCTGCCGTGAGACAGGCAAGGAGAGTGCTGCCTGGTTCTCCCGCTCTTACAGAGCTCACCTCTGCTCCCTGCCTGGAAGTCCTCAGCTTGTGAGGACTTGGGAGAGGCTAGAAGTGGGCAGAGCTGAGGCTGTGCCCTGCACGGGCAGCCCCGGGTTCATGCCCTGGGAGCACAGGGAGAAGACTGCTTTGCCTGTGTAGGGGCTTTTGGCGCCACTTTGTTTCCCAGGCCCCCAGGAGAGAGAAATCCCTGCTTGGATGTCTTTGAAAAAAGCAGGCTCCTGGCTAACTGTCTGTGCTCAGCAGGATGCATAGAGCTGCTGGTGTGGAGGGGTGCAGCCTGACTTCATCCCCCAAGGATCCGCAGGCACCACATGTGGCTGCCGGCCCTCTCCGAGGGCTCCCTCAAGCCCTGCCCACTAGGTTTGAGTTCTCCTACCTTGTGGGGGAAGCCCTCCAGCTGGCAGCTGAGGATGTCCATCTTGCAGCACGTCAGCAAACCTCTGGTGAGCACCAGCTTCTCCAGCCCGTCTGATTCCAGGACAGGGGGCACTTCCACCACAAGCTCCCCAAACTTCAGCTTCCCAGTGCCTGCTGGGAAATGGCTGCACTGGATGGAAGGAAGGTGGCGAACCCAAATGCTGCTCTGAGAGCAACTGCCATGGCTCATTCCAGAGCGTCCATGGGAGGTGGCTGGAGACAGCTGGAGCTCCCAGACCCCGAGAGACAGACACAGCAGCCGAGTCCGGCTTGGCACCAGCCTCTGTCCCCTCACACCCAAACACGCCTGTCACCCTTTGCCAGAGGCCGTCCCCAGCTCAGGATGGAGCACGCACCTTGGCTGGGGAGCTGGAACAGGGTCAGCACAGCACTGGCCCCATGCTGGGGCTGGGGGGCCGTGTTCACCAACATGCTCAGGGCTGTGCCCGCCAGCAGCCTCGTGTCCTTGTTCAGGGCCTGGACTCACAGGGAGGCAAACACACAACTCAAAACACCATTTAAACCCCAACCACATTTAACTGCCCCTGCAAGCAGCTACATGGGGTCTCTTAGACATGCCAGACACTGGGCTGTCTCTGCAGGCTTGGGGAGGGGAACGGGGAAAGCACCTGGGAAGGACAGCACTGCTCTGCTCGTTGGGACAGGCAGCTCTGTTCTTCCCAGGGCTGTACGCACCTTCCCCCAAACCACCTCCAGCAGCAGTCCCAAGAGGCTCTGCAGGGTCTCACTCTTCCCTGACGTGCTCCACACCAGGGGGGCCACGTCCTTTGGCAGCGCCTGGAAGACCTGGAGGCAGGCCTGGAGGGGCAGGAGGTGCCACAGGGATGATCAGTATTTCTCATCTCTGAAAAAGCAGCAATGCCCCAGGAATGGCCATTCGAAGCAGCTTGATGCGTTACATCCCTCTGGACATTGCTGCCAGGGCCCGGCCAGACCTTGCAGGTACTGATCCTTCCCCCACTCCCCAGTCTGGCTCCTACCTTGATGACCAGGTAGCCCCACGTGCTGCCAGGTGCGGGCTGGCCCTGCAGCACCCAGCACAGGGTGGTGGCCAGGCGCTGCAGCAGCACGGCCAGGTTCTGCCGCCAGTGCTGCCGGCCCAGGCTGCTCTCCTCCAGGAACATGGACACTGCAGGCAAAGGGACAGCATCAGCCCCCATCCCTCCTGCAGCCAGCCCGGCTCCCAGTTCAGCCAAGGGCTGCGCTCTTGGTAAGTGAGGTAGGAATGGAGCTGGGATGCAGGGGATGCTTTGGCTTGTCTGGTTTCCAGCTGTGAATCGGCAGAGCACTGGATGCTGCTGGGACCTCTGTAGAGATCGCATGGATCTGGCTGATCCCCACTCCCCCTCCCATGAGCACAGAGGACCCAGTTTGGGTTGGCAGGAAGTGTCCTGTGCACTGGTGGTGTGGGCTGGGAGAAGACCCCGGAAGTGACGGAACAGAGACTGACCTGACTGAAGGTCCCCAGGAGACAGCACCTGCAGGGACAGAAAGATAGTTTGTCCTGTGTGACAACATGCTGGGGCTCAGTGCCTTTGGCAGGAGGGTTCTGCCAGTGCCAGAAGCTCCCCCAGATATGAGCAAAGGGCTGGTGTGATAGGCAGCCACGTATTGCCAGCTGCAACCAAGGGCAAATCACTAGAATGGTGGGAAGTGAAGTGAAGGACTGGAGGCAGCCCAAACTAACAGGTCCCTGTCACACATGGTCTCCAGGGAAGTCCCCATGAAAGCCAGCACCACTGCACAGCTGGGGTTTCCTCACCTCTCCCTGCGGTGCCAGGCTGGCCAGCAGCGTGTCCACCTCCTGGGCCAACAGGGCTTCCTTCCCCACTGCCAGCTGGGTCACCATCTGCCAAGAGACACCCCAAGTCAGCTGCTCTGCCCAGACCCCTGGGAGATACCAGCTGCCAAGTGCTACTGGGGGAGCCTGCAGCACCTCCGAGGCCCTTTGCTGGTAAGGATGTCAGAAAGCTCCAGAGCTGTCCCAGGAGAGGGCAAAGCAAACCCAGCCGATTGCCTTACAAACCTGTTCCAGTTTCTGGAAGGAGCTGGAGCTGCTGGTTGCCTCCATCTGGAAAGCCAGGATACAGCGGAGCAGGGGTCGTGCCTCTGCCTCACCCAGTGCCTGCAGACCCTCGCTCAGCACCCGCGTCAGCTGGAGAGCTTCCTCCAGGTGCTTCTCTTTGCATCTCTTGGCAGTACTCCTGGAACAGGACAAGGATGGGGGTGAGGACACCCTGGCTCGATGAAGTTTGTAGTGGGGGAATACCCCAACTCAGTGGGACCTGTGATTGGGGTGCCGCATCTTGATTTGGATAGGGGTAGAGGTGCTCCAGCTTGGTAGATGTTAGGGCTGGAGTGCCCCAGCTTGCGATTCTCCTCTCTTCTGACTGCACTCAGCATTGCACTGAAGCGAGGAAGGAGGGACGGCGGCGGGGAGAGCTACACGAAATCCTCAAAGTTCAGCGCATGCAAGCCCCTGGAAGGGGGCGCAGAAGGGCTCGAAAATCCTAAAAACTGCAGCCCTGCTGCTGCTGAGCGGGCTGGAAGGGAATGGGGGGCACGTGAGCCTGGCTCGAACCCCTTGCTGGGTATCGATCTTCTNCCCCGGCCCGGCCCCGCCCCGAGCGCCCAGCGGGACGCGCGGTCCTTCAACCCCGGCCGGGACCCGCCGCCGGCTGCCAGGCACGGGTTAAAAACCGGCATCATCCCAAACTGTTTCCGCAGTCGGTGAAAAGCGAGATTCCCCAGAACTTCCGAAAACCGAGTGCTGCCTGCCGAGCACAGAGGGATTTGGACAGCATGAGGCGGTGTAAGATCTCTGAAATGCCAACTGGAATGCCTCGGGGTGAAGCAGTTGTCTGGCTCCATCGTGGTTCATTGCTAAAGAGGAGGTTTGGTACCCCGCAGTCCTCCTGCTGCAGCATGGACAGCATCCCTG
This sequence comes from Dicrurus megarhynchus, assembly GCA_013399195.1. Classification (NCBI taxonomy): domain Eukaryota; kingdom Metazoa; phylum Chordata; class Aves; order Passeriformes; family Dicruridae; genus Dicrurus; species Dicrurus megarhynchus. The sequence continues at coordinate 94,192 of VXAD01004426.1, read as the reverse complement.
ATAGCCAGCATCGCTACTGTAGTAGTATCACTAATAACACTACTACCCAGTGGAGAGATTCCACTTCTTCCTATGGGATGAAATGGCCCATTGGGAGAGAGACAGATTCATTATAATTATCATCAAATCAAAATGATTTTATTAAAGTTCTTTTTGCTAGTTGGCACAGGGTTGAACAACTTTAATAGGCACAATTTTAAGATCATCTTTAAAGCNTCCCTCCCTTCTTCCCTCCCTCCCGACCCGCGCCCGGGGGATGCCGAGATCCGCGCCGGGCGATGCACGGGCGCTCCACACCGTGGCTTTCCCGATGCACCCGCACCCGGGGGGACACCGGCNCGAAAACCGAGTGCTGCCTGCCGAGCACAGAGGGATTTGGACAGCATGAGGCGGTGTAAGATCTCTGAAATGCCAACTGGAATGCCTCGGGGTGAAGCAGTTGTCTGGCTCCATCGTGGTTCATTGCTAAAGAGGAGGTTTGGTACCCCGCAGTCCTCCTGCTGCAGCATGGACAGCATCCCTGATAGCCAGCATCGCTACTGTAGTAGTATCACTAATAACACTACTACCCAGTGGAGAGATTCCACTTCTTCCTATGGGATGAAATGGCCCATTGGGAGAGAGACAGATTCATTATAATTATCATCAAATCAAAATGATTTTATTAAAGTTCTTTTTGCTAGTTGGCACAGGGTTGAACAACTTTAATAGGCACAATTTTAAGATCATCTTTAAAGCTCCCTTTCAATCCAAACCATTCCATGATTTTACGATTTCTGATTTTTTATTAAATGTAGTTTTAACACCTGACTAGCACATCCCACTGAATTTCAGCTACACAGAAAATGCTTCTTGTTTTTGGTCTTGAAGGATTGTTTTTACCCTGGGTTGTTTCTCACAGTAGCACTGGAGCAACTGATGGGCATTGGCTGCTTGGATGAGTCTTGGCACGGACAGCCCAGGAAAACACAGCTGGGATGCACTGGGTCACCAGGAGGACACTGAGATGTGGATCCAGGGGTGAGCACTTCCCTTGGGGATGGAAAGCCCCCAGCCTGTAGTTTTTGGCAACATTTGTCAACAGCCCCCATCTCCGTTCTGCTTTAGAAATCGGCCTGGAAGCCCAAATCCAGCCAGGGGACCAGGTTTGCCCTGACTGCTGCCAATATCAATGAGTGAAACAGCCTAGGATTTGTTCCAGGTAAGGCAGAGGAGTGCAGGAGGATGGTTACATCCCTCACACCTGATCCTCCATTCCCTGAGCATCACAGCCACCCCACACAGGTGATAGGGAGTGGGAAGAAGCACTGCCAAACCAGAGCTCCCACAGGTGCCAGCACACAGGCAGGGGCAAGGCAGAGGAGGGTACTGCCATGTTGTAGGGTTCCCAGTGTTCCTGTTCCCGTTGCCTTGTGCTGCCTGCAGAAGGGAGGGGCAGAGGAGGGAAAGGGGGATTTTTTCTTGTTTCACCACAGGAAGGATTTTCAAACCCTATAAATTCACTTTTGACAAGTGAACAGCTAAAGCAGATTAACCTTTTTGCTAATCCTCTATAATGGCTTTGGAATCTCCTTAACCAATAAGAAAATGATAAGAGCCTGTTTCTTTTCTTTTTATCTATATCTATATTGTCCTTTCTTGTCTGCCTGTTTTTTCTTTCTTGTTTTATTTTCCTTTCCTTTTCTAATATGAAATAGCCCAGTGATCCTATCTCCCAGAGTCTCAGTAAACAGAACACCAGAAATCCCTTTCCTTTATTCCTCTCTGGTAACAGGGTGCAGAGAAGTGTCTGCCGATTGGGATTTGATTACCAGCAGCTATCAAAAGTCTCTTTGTACGATCTGGCTCCTAAATCCCATAATTCTTTGATAAAAGAAGTATTACCAGTCCATTTTCTGAAGTGAAAGGTACGAGAGGAATGAAAGAAAGCAATCAGCAGAGATCCTAATAGGCTAAGTGCATGTGTGGTGGGAAGGCAGGGCTGGGACAGGATACCCAGGGAAAGGCATCCTTTGTTAAGGATGGGGAAGGAGAATTAATCCGCTTCAGGCATATGGTTATTACAGCCAAGAACAGAATTGGTCAGATCCTGCACCTGCCCACGGCACGTCCGAGCTCACCGGCCCTCTGGGCCCTCTGGACCAGCACAGTGTAGGGAGCAGAACCTGGGCCCACATCCACCTCTTGTGTCAGGCTCTTTGGGTACATGCATAAAAGCTGGGAGCAGTTTTCAGTTATCCCTGGAATTAGGGCATCCCCAGTGCCTCTCTGGAACACTGACACCTTGGCAGGGCAGCAGTGAACAGGTCCAGACTGAGCAGCTACAAAGGTGTCTTCATCTCAGACCTACAAGCAAACAGGTAAAGATTCGCAGAGCTCAGTTCTAATCCATGTTACACCATTGGAACAGCTGAAGGAGAGGTGAATAAAGGGATGGGAGCAAAAACAGTGGTTTGGTTTGAGGTGAGTCACAAGTAGAACAGCTATGGGGCATCTCTTCCCAGCACTGAGGGACTTGCAGGCAAGGAAGGGCAGGCAGCGAGCAGGGATGAGGATGGAAGAAGGGGGCTGAGAGGGGGCTCTCCTGGAGACTCGCTCTAAGTTTTGCAGGATGCTGGAGGCATTGCTGGTCCAGCATGAGGACCTTTGGTGTGCACTGGTTTCACACCACCCACCTGTGTGCCTCCTTGGTGTACCATGAGTGGGACTGGTATCTTCCTCCCCTGCAAGGAAACACCAGGTGTGAGAGTGCTCCCCATGTGAGCTCCTGAGGCCTTGCTACTCACCTTGGCTTAAACTGCACCGAGGGCAAGAGAACTTGGGTTTAAACTTCGCTAAGCAACCTGATCTCAACCACACCTTCTCTATTTTATTCCTAGCTACTCATTTCAGTTAAAAACACAGGATCCAAGATGTTCTCTCTCCTCCTGTGGATCACAGCTGCCAAGCCTTGCTGTTTGCCCTTGGGAGGGTCAGAGCTAGGCTTCCCATCCTGCCTTGAATCTTGGCCATAGCCTCACCCCAGTTTCTCTGGCTGGGCAGGAGTTGGGAATTGAACTGGCTTTGGGAAAGCCTGGCTGTGGCACTGAGTCCACACTCCTGCCTGAATGGCTGTGGGACCTCACTGAGAGCACATGGAGGCAGCAGCAGCAACAACCCTCCCCCTCCCTTCCCCACACAGAGCACGGCTCAGCTGCACAGGAGGTGGTTACATGCCACTAAGCTATGGTGCAGAGCTGCTGCAAGCAGCCAGTAATCTAATTTATTAAGGGCTTTGAATCCTTACAAAGAGTATGTTGGATACATGCGAAGCATCTGCATTATTACAGTGATTAGGGCAGCAGAGATGGGGGAAAGGGGAAGGAGGGAAAATACAATTTCTCTGCTTTCAGCAGAAAATAAATCAACTTTCACAGAGAGTTCTGGCAAAGCCAAAGGCTGTGCTGTCATTAAAAATGATTTTTTATTAAGCTGAACTCTCTCTTCTCTCATATTGTATGATATGACAGCTCTCTTTTGATGGGAAAGCTTTCATTTGGCCAGAGAAAGGGATAATTTGCTTCTTTTAAGGAGTTAATCCTCTGGTCCATTTCCGGGCTGGGAACAGCTATCCTCCCCCTTCCTTGGATCGGAGGCTGCAGCACAATGGAGATCATAACCACCTCAAATCTACACTCGAGATGGAGAAATCAGATTTCCTTCCCCAGTCATTTTTGTGGGATTAGCTAAATCTTAGATCCACACTAACCCTTCACAAAGCTGCCAAGATTAGTTAGAATTTATTTTATTCACAGGGGGGTTTACGGTTTTCTTTCCAAAGGGATTATATCTCTCTCTATATATATTTAGAGTGGCTTCAGTCATAAAGCAGCTAGGTCAGAAGGAGGAAAAGTGTGTGTGTATAAAATAAAAATTCAGCTGGAAGAATGACAGTCACTTGAAACGCCAAGACAAAGCAGCAGTTCTGGATGGCTCTGCCAGTCCATTTAAAAAGCCACATAAGCTGTCCTTTCCCAAGCAAAACCCCGCTAGGGAGCCAGCGCACGGAGAGCAAAGCTCCTCAGTTGGGCTGCCCGTTTCCCCAGCCGCTGCTGCTGCTGGCACAGGATGTCTTCGGAGCCAGGGTCAGATGCTGATGCCAGCAGGAGAGGCCTGAAGAAGCCACGTCCGTTCAGCATCGAGGCCATCCTCTCCAGCCCCGTGGAGAAGAGCCCCCAGGTCTTGGTGCCACTGTGCCTACGGAGCATCTTGGACTGCACACCCAAGCGGCTGCGTGAGCTGGAGACCATCCCAGCCAGCTCCCTGCAGGAGGAGGAGGAGGAGGAGGAAGAGGAGGAAGAGCTGGAAGGGACAGGCTGCAACTGCTGCTGCTGTTCTCACACGAGCGCCCGTTCCCTGCAGGACCTGCCGGGGTGGCTGGGTGAGTGTTTTGCTGGGTGAGTGTTTGGGTTTGATTCAGGTGTGGGGCTTGCAGAGGGGCTGGTGCCAGTGCTGTGGGTGGGGGAAAACCTGGGTGTTAAGTGACAATATGGCATCTGGTCATGGTGGTCTTGGGCCCCAGGCCCAGCAAACCGAGCTCTGTTCTCAGCAGGGCTCCGAAGAGTGGGCAATTTCACCTGCAGTGCTATCAGGGTCTGAAAAGCAAAGGGTGCTAATTCTTACTGGATGTTACTGGTTTAGTGTGAAACTCTTGAGAGAATGATGCTTCTAGGGGTGCAAGCTCTCTGTGGAACGTGGGGCCCCATGTGCAGAGCTATGCCTGTGCTTCCTGACAACACCAGCCCTGGGGAACCTCACCTATCCTTTAAGGAAAAGAGTTTTGGCAACGTCTAACAAAATTACTGTGGAAAAAAGAAAGTAGCAAACCCTTAAAAATGCAGTTCAAGAGCTTCCTGAAAGTTCAGAATTTCCTTGTGTCAAGACTGAAATGCAGATCTTTGCTGGGCTGTGAGTTTGCAGCTATTTTCTGGAGCTGGCTGTAGTGCAACTGGTGAGTGAACAAAGAAAATCCAACCAGTGCTCCCCACCTGCACCCTTCTCCCAGAGTCATGCCTTAAATTCTCCTCCCACCTGCATGGTGACCACTCAGCTTGCCACCCACTCCAGGTGACTGGCTGCCTCCTTCCAAACAGTGGCAGGGATGCAACTTGTGCCTGAGCTGCCTTGAGCAGGACGGGTGTTTCAGCCCCACACCTCTAACTCTGCTGCTGTCCCTGTCCCCTCGCAGATGCCCGGCTCCCCTGGCCCATGCGGCTCTTCCACCCGGCAGTCAGGGTCTGTAAGAGGCCCCAGGAGAAGTCAAGTGAGCTGCAGACCTTCCACCAGATCCAGCGCCGGACACGCCGGCACCGCACCATCTTCACCGAGGACCAGCTGCAGGCCCTGGAGACGCTTTTCCATCAGAACCAGTACCCGGACGTTGTCACCCGTGAGCACCTGGCAAACCGCATTCACCTGAAGGAGGAGAGGGTAGAGGTGAGATTCTGCCACTTGGTGGGGGGCTGCTTGCCCCTGCTTCCCCCAGGAACAGAGACTGGGGCATTCTGCTGACTTTTTTGGGGAGCTGCAGACCCAGGGCCTCATTTAAAAATCCATCCTTGTGCATTTGACAAAACAGAGTTTAAGTCTGGCGAGCAATGGAAGAATATAAACCAGTTCAGCTGGGCTGATTTGTACTGGTATCCAGTCGCGCAGACTCACACCATCCCTCTCTCCCAGAATCACCTGTCACACACAAACATGCCCAGCTCTGCTCATCCCCTGCACCCAAGTGTGTACTCCTTACCTAAGTGATCTGCATGACTCCTGAATCTGTCATGTCCCAACTCCCTTGTGCCCCTCACATGTATCTGAACACGACTGCAGTTGAGGGACTGATTAAATTTTTTATCAAACCTTTATATTACAGTATCTTACAGCTCACACCATACAGGCCAGGAGGGCCATTGCCTGTCCCCCTCCCAGTAACACACAACATGCAAAAGCCCTTTTCTTGTTTTGCACTTTCTAGGTTTGGTTTAAAAATCGTCGGGCGAAGTGGCGGCATCAGAAGAGGGCGACTGCCTCAGCACTGATCCTTCAGGGCCCCAAGCAGCCCCCCAAGGAGAGCTGTTAGTGGTCCCAGGCTGCAGCTCAGCAGAGAACACCAAGAGCACCCACTGCCCATAGCTGACAGGCTCTGAGGGGGGGGTAACCGAGGGGGACTAATGGAGCAAAAGGGAATCTCTGTGGTTCACAGAGGAGGAGGACAGGTAAAAGCAGACATGGCACTTTCACATCCCTCTTCCAAACCTAGTTCACGTGGCAAGTAACTCGTCAGGCGTGATGTGCAGGTGACAGAGCTGTACTGGTATTAAATGTGGGTGCTTTAAGAGAAGAGGAGACTCCCCTTCTTGTCTTTGCTCTGTGCACGTAGTATTTGTGCTCATTTTATTGATGTAGCTTTGCAAAATATCCTGCAAATGAATGTTTCCTCTTTGCAGCACCTCAGAGGCATCTAGAGTTGCTTTTGGGGTTGAATTTCCTGGGCAAGCGATTTGTTTCATAACAAAGAAACACGGGTTTCTGCCCATAGCCCGAGGGAGAGGTGATGAGCCTGTTGTGGTGAGAGGGTTGGCACAGGCAGCGTTCGCCTCACCCCTGCTGCCAGCCAGTCCCTGTCACAGCGAGCCGTGTCCGTGTTCCTGGCGGGGCCAAAGAGAACCCACGAGCTGGACAGCAGCGAGATCAATAAAACTGCCCCGTCACCCCTGCCCGAGCAGCCGCGCGGGGGTCCCGCTCCCCGGGAAGGCCGGGGTGTTTCTGAGGAGGCCTGAAGAGACCGTGGGGGCACTGGGGGGATCCGCCCAGCTCCCATCCCGGCTCTTATCCCGTGTGTATCGCGGCTCCCATCCCGGTTCCCATCCCGACCCTCGGGCCGAGGTGGCGCCGCTGTCCCGGCGCGGGACCGGTGGGTCCTCCGGGCCGGCAGGGGGCACGCGCGGGCCCGCGCTGCTCCCGGGCTGGGGGCGGGGCGGGTATTCCGGCTCCCCGTGGCGCGGACATGTAACGTCACGCCCCGTCGCGTTCGCGGTGGCGAAGGAGGAGGAGGAGCAGCGGACTGGTTCTGACACGATGGAGGCGATTCCGGTGCCCGCGGCCTCTCCCGCCGCCCTGGTGCCGGCTGCCTCCGCGGGCCCTGCCGCCGTGATGGGGAAGGAGGTGGTGTCGCTGGCCCCGAAGCACCCGAAGAAGATACTGGATGAGGAGGCCTATATCGAGGTAAGGCGGCGGGCCCGGGCCTAAGCCCGGAGGCTCCGCTCCGCCGGTACTTGGGCCGAGCGCTTCCAGCGCGGCGGGGCTCGGCTGGGCTCCGCCCGACAGGGTCGGCCCGCGGCCGCTGCCCGCTGCAACCGCGGCTGCGGGTCGAAGTGGCGCCGGAGCCGTCCCTCGGGCTCCTGCTCCTCCTGCGGCGACGGCTGTCAGCGCTCTGCCACCGGCCCTGTGCCCGGGGGCTCCCCGGCCTGCCCGTGGCTGTGCACAGCTGGCTCCGAACTGAGCCGGAACTCCAGGTGTCCTAGTGTGGCATTGCAGTTGTCTCTCTCTTTGTAGAGCTTGGAGAAAATCATCCAGCGAGACTTTTTTCCTGATGTGGAGAAGTTGCGAGCACAGAAGGAATATCTGGAGGCTGAAGAAAATGGCGACTTGGAGAAAATGAGGCAAATTGCTATCAAGTTTGGCTCTTCCTTGAGCAAATCGTCGAGGGACACACCTGCACCCTGTAAGAACTGGCTCTCTGGGGCATAAGGAGTTTCTCTCTGATGTTGCTGCTTAGCTTTATCTGACTTTGTGCGGGCAGTGCTTATCTTAAAGATTTAAGGTTGATGTTGCATGAGAACTAAGTGTACCAGTTTGGGCAGTAGCCAGTGTCTGGTGGCTGGTGCTGACTTTCTCTTTGATGGTGTCTGATAACTCCTTGAGGGAAGGGTTTTGGAAAACAGCCTTTTAATAACCATTCCTTATAGGCATCTTTTGCCGAGTTCCTGCTCCCTAGGGAATGCTATATGCTTTCTACTATCAGAAATTCTAAGCTATGTTTTGAATCCTTATTTTAGTTTGTAGTTTTAGGGGTTCTTGTTGCACCTACAGACATTTGAGATTTTCATGTACTGGGGACACAAGGTGTGGGAAGCTCGTGGTTATCAGAGGTTCTCACAGCAGGGATCCAGTGTTCTGTTTTATGATTTCTTTAACTTCCAGTTCAGGTGTTTCTTAAAGCCCAGCCCCTGGCTGAGCTTTTGCAGTGGGGTTTGGGTAAGTGGCTTTCTTTAGACAAAGGGCACATGTCACCAGGCAGTGTCCCTTCCTCCCCCACTGCAGGTGCTGGCCCTGGCCTGGGCTAAATTTGATCTGCTGCTGCTTCTGTAGGCAAAAGCAGGGCATAGGGTGACAAATATACTGGGCTGTGGCTCTCCTGGGAATTTCTCCCAGCAGGAGAAAAATGTCTTGAATGAGAGCAAAATCTTGTTTGGAGCTTGAGACAGATTTGAATAGAACGTTTTGGAGTTTTTCTCACAAGTTTTTAATTAAATTGTTGTTCTCTTGATGTACCTTCTGTGGCTTGTTTGGCACGTGATCCTTACGGCAAGTCCTGTTGTGTGCTCCAGTAGCCAAGTGAAATTTTTTTTTTGTGGCAGATGTTACCCCAGCCACTTTTGAAACCCCAGAGGTGCACCCAGGTGGCCTTCCAGTGGGAAATAAATCTAAAGCTGGCATCAAGACTGCAGAGGAAGGTAGGAGAATTATGTTTCTCTAGCTGAATTCTTCAGAAAAGAAAATGTCTGCCAGCAGCTGGCCACTTGTGCATTTTACCTTTAAAGTAAATTGCTATAAATGCCATAAAGGGGTTTATGTGAAAGTTGGTTATATGTATTCCAAAACAGATTTATTACTGCACCACTCTGTGTGGATTTATTTCTTTGACCAAGTTTGATGTTATTTTATTAGTGTGTTCATGGGTTAGGAGGTAGAAACAGTGCTCTCACAGAAAGGGAGACATTAACCTTCCTCAGGCTTCCTCCCTTCTCTTGTTAGGAGAAGCAGAAAAAGATGATAAAGATGCTCTTCCCAGCCTGGACACCTTCTTGGCAAAGCACACGAGTGAGGACAATGCTTCGTTTGAGCAGATCATGGAGGTGGCCAAAGAGAAGGAGAAAGTCAAGCACGCCTGGCTGTACAGCGCAGAGGAGGAGTACACCCGGGTAGGGAATTGCCTCAGCTCTGTCTCTGCTCTTCCAGAGGGACACAGCAGGGAAATACCACTTCACTGTGTTTCTGCTAAGGCTCAGTTTCCTGGGTCCTGTGACTGCTCTTTGCTTCCTTGTGCAGTCTTGTTTTTTCCCCTTCTGTCACACAAGAACAGTGCTGACTTAGTTGCTGAGGATTTGTCTCTTCTGAAAGCTTTGAGACTGCAAAGCACTGCACAGAGTGCAGGTATTACTGTCCTTGGCAGCCTCTTCCATAAGCAGCAACACCAGGGAGTGCAGCTGAGCACAGTTCCTGTTGTTTGTCCATCAGCCCTTTATTATTTGCAGTTAGGTTGTCTGTCTTATTTCAGTTTTCTTTTTCTGTTACCAGTAATAACCCACTTACCTGCTGAAGCACAGAACTGCATGAGCATGTCTGGCTGTGCTGCCTTCCTCAGCTACCTGCAGGGAAGGTCCAGGAGCTGTTCTGGGCCTGCCTTGTCAGTCTTTAACCATCAGCAGTGAGCAGCTGGCACAGATGTGTCATCGATGGATGGGGGATGCAGTGCCTTTTAATGAAGTTTGGCACTGACATGTGGGTGTTTGCTGCTCTTGTTTTGAGGGAGTGTTATTTTTTATCCCAACTATCCCTCAGAGTCTGTTACATGCCTTATGCAGAGTGTTCTAGGGCAGGTGGCTGAGCTTGTGACTGAGCTCTCCAAGTTGTGTCTGCCTGAATAAAATACTGCAGGAGGCTGCTTCAGACCTGATTCTTTTTCTTTCACCTTTTAAATTTTTTTTCCATTGCCCTTTCAGCGACAAAATGAAAACCTGGCACTTCCTTCAGCTGAGCAGCAAGCTCTGGAGAACGTGAAAGCTGGACTGGATACCTGGGAATACACGGCTCGAAACACCCTCATGTATTACCCAACAGGTGAGGCATTGGTTCTAGGTGTGTTGGCTCCAAATAGTGCTTACAGCATTTCTGTACGTGACTGAGCAGCTCTTACAGGTAATGCTGTGCTTTTTCTTCTGTGAAGTTGTTTTCTAAAAGTGTGGTTTTTTCATTTTTTTCCTTTTCTCTCTTACTTTCTTTGTCCTTGGCCTCTGATTCCAAAGTTTGATCATGTTCTATTTGCCATTGAAAAGCTCATTATCTGTATTATAGTACAAGTACAACAAGTACTTGTTTCCATCAGCCAAAGCTCTTTCCTGGTCTGTCTTCTTTATGAGCACTTTGTTGTCATCTTCATTCATTGTTTGCTTCTGCTCAAAGAATCCTCCTTGGACTTGTTAGTCTGTTGCTATAGAACAATACATATTTTTATAAATGTAGTTTTATTTTTTGGCTATAAATATACAATAGATAATTTCTGTGAACCAGTGAAGTAGAGAAAAGAGCCCTTTTTTAAAAGGCATTTTGCTTTTCAAGGTGTACCTGATGAGAGTGATGTCTTTAAGAAACCCAGGGAAGTTGTGCATCGAAACACCCGTTTTGTGAAGGACCCTTTCAGCCAAGCTGTGAGCAAATCACAGCTCCAACAGGCTGCAGCCCTCAATGCTCAGGTTGGATAATTTTACTTCTTCTGACTCAAACGTAGATAGGCTTTGCCCTCTGGTGTGGTTCATCCCCCAGGAGAACTGTGTGTGTGCTGGATACAGCCAACTCACACCTTTCTCCACATGAATGGCATTGTCTTTTTTATTTCAGTACAAACAGGGCAAAGTGGGACCCGATGGGAAAGAACTGATACCCCAAGATTCTCCAAAAGTGAACGGGTATGGATTTGTGGCTACCCCCTCTCCTGCCCCAGGTAAGAGGGTTTTCTTATTTCTTCTGCTTTAAGAGGACTGTTACTGCACTTATTTTGATGCTCTGTTCAACACTAGGGTGTCATTACTGGGTTAGATGAGGAGGTAAAGCCTCGTGCCATGTATGCCAACTGGATGCAGGGCTTAAATCCTAGTCCAATACACTGGTAGGAAAAGTCACACAGCACCAAGAGGCTCGGAGCAAGTTGCTGTGCCATTGCTCAGGAATCATCCACCTTTCGGGTCCTTTCAGTTAGAACAAACTGATTATTTTTCTTCAAGTTGAAACGTGTTATCTGAATTTGTAGTTGTTCTTCACCAGCCATGGTGTTTCCCTGTGCTTCTTGTGGTTATGCCAAAACCTGAACATACTGCGGCTTTCCCTCTGGAAAGCCTGTAGGTGGCGTTTGGAGCACCTCCTTTCTCCATTATAAATGCCTTTTTCAAACCCTGGACAGTAGGATTTTCTAGCCAGTGACTTAGTGGGGCTCTTAGAATCCTTTCTACACCTGTTAGACAAGGTGCAGTCACTGTTTGGTACAGGCTCCCCCTGAGGTGATTGGAGGGTACATTTGGTTATTACATGTTCCTTAAGTCCTCTGCCTGCTTCCTTACTTTTAAAGAGTTTCCCATGTTGAAGGAGTTTTCTTACAGCAGCGGAGGGGAGGACTAGTACTACTGAAGGAAAAATGAAAGTGTCATTAATCAAAAACTTAGCAAATGGAAAAATAAAGACATAGAAAGGGTGGTGCTTGGTTGTTCTAACCGAGAGGGTGACACAGCTACAGGCAATCCTGTGACTTTAAGATTCCATTTTAATGGGAACCACATGTTACTATTCACACTGGCTGTGATTTCCTCTTTTCCTCTGCAGTGGAGGGGCTCCTTTGTTGATGAATTTGCTGCATTTCCTAATGTGCTTATCTTTTTTTGTTTGGTTGGGTTTTTTTTGGTTTGGTTTTGTTTTTTTTGTTGTTGTCATGTATGAATAGTCAAATATCTTGCATAAGCATGACTTTTTGAATTTGTTTTTAGGTGTGAATGAGTCGCCTTTTATGACATGGGGTGAAATTGAAAGCACCCCTTTGCGTCTGGAAGGGTCAGAAAGACCATATGTGGACAGAACACCTGGACCAGCTTTCAAGGTATTTCATGCCAGCAAGTCAGCATGACATTCTTTTCTGGGGGGGAAGAACTAAGAAGGGAAAGGCAAGTGAGTAAGTAATAGATTAACATGGAGTGTGACACATCTCTGGGTGGTGTTCCCAGTCCTTGAGACTAATAATCTAGTTTGTGCTTGGAGGGTGGAGGTGAGCATGGATCCACGTGAAATCTACTTGGTGGAGGTGCCTGAGGTGGAATACACACTGGTGGCAGGAGAATGAGATTCTGCATTTGATGGTGGGCCAGGATAGGGGGGCTTTCAGAGGAAGCTGAAGACACGCTCAATTTTTCTGATTTAATGTATGAATAGGTGGAAATTTTAGCATTTCCTCTGTTTTCATCTTCTGGATGTCACAGCCTGAGGCAGGTGTATCAGTTGAGAGTAGAAAAGACACTCTGGCTTTGCTAATGGCACCTAATCCTGCATGCCACTTGTCTCCTGCTGGTGTCATTGAATGTGAGATGTCTGAGACTCCTAGTTTAAGAAAGGTGTAATTTGCTGTATGTGCCTCTGTTTTGTCAGACTCCAAAGGCCTTGACTGGTTCTCCTGCTGTGTAGCAATGTCTGTGTATGCCTGAGAGCTGGCTGGCTACAGGCCAGGCAAGACACAGGTGACATTGTTTGTCTAGGAGAAACAGCAGGAGGAAATGCCAGAGGTAATGGCTGCTTCCTTGACTGGACTGTTTTTACCATTTTTGTTACTTGCTAAGGCAGGTTGAAGGTCTCTGTGTCCTCTCTGGCTTTTATGCAGCAGTAGAGAGGTGCGTGCTGACCCCACTTCTCCCTGCTTTAGATCCCTGTGCACTGGAATCCAGCTTTGAAGGTGCTTTGACTCATTTTTTCAGCACTCTTGAGTGCCTTGGCGAGTGAACTGTGTGATGCATTTATAGATCCTGGAGCCCGGGCGCCGTGAGAGGTTAGGACTCAAGATGGCCAACGAAGTGGCAGCTAAAAACCGAGCAAAGAAGCAGGAGGCACTTCGAAAAGTGACAGAAAACTTGGCCAGGTGAGACTTCTGTTTTGACAGCGGAACTGGGGGGTGGGTATTATCTGATGAGATTTAAGTCGGCACATGTAGAAAGGGAGGAATGATGGTAAGGAAGGATACAGGAAGCAGGAAGAGGTATATTCGGACTGAAAGAGATTAGAAATTTAGAAATTAAACTTAATTCCTGAGGGAAAGTGGCTGGTGGCTGTCCCTGACACTCCTTGTCAGCATTACTGCTCTGCCCTGCAGCCACCCAGCGATGCCTCTGGATCAGTGTCTTGCCTCATTGCAAAGAGGAGACATGATAAGAGTTGCTTGGGGGGGTCAGGAAGGACAGAATGGGCTCAAAGGAGAAGTCGGGCAGTGCCACTCAGGTTTGGGAGGGATGTAGGAGGTTTTTCTGTCACTTGTTTCTCTAGAGAGACAGGCTGCATTTACCTGCAGGCAGAATGACTTGTGCAGGCAGTGGGATCTGGTCTGTGGGGGGAACTCATGTAGGGAGGTAATAATGCTTTTCCTGATAAAGGCAGATTTTTTACTGTAAAATCCCTTAAAACTGTTTATTCTATTTCAGCCTTACTCCAAAAGGATTAAGCCCAGCAATGTCACCAGCTTTGCAAAGACTTGTAAACAGGACTGCAAGTAAATACACCGACAAAGCCCTGCGAGCCAGCTACACTCCCTCCCCAGCCCACACAGGAACTCCTGGTTACAAGACCCCGGCCAGTGGGCCTCAAACCCCCCAGAGCACCCCACAGTCTAGGACAGTATCTCAGACACCAGTATCTCAGGATACTACATCCATCACGGACAATTTACTGCAGCTTCCCAAAAGAAGAAAGGCATCTGATTTCTTCTGAACATTCCAATCACCAGCAAGGTGATAGTGATCTGGCTGTGCTCAGCGAACTGCAGACTGGTTACTGGAAACTGGGAAAATGGAGATAATTTCTTAAAGATATATTTCTGTTTTTTAAGACAGCCGTGCATTTAAATTCATTTCTGTACAGCTGCGTCTGTTTCTTAAGTGGGGTAAGCCTTTCTAAAAGGCTGAACTGGACTTGGCTCCAGCTTGTCAAACTAGTTTGAGTTTGTAGTTTGCAGAAGGGCGGACACGACCGTGTATATACTGAGGCATGACACAATTTTAGAGAGGTTCTCTTTAAACCGATACAGTTCACAAGTTTGACTAACTTTGTGCTTGTTAAATCCAGCATTCCTTAAGAGGACCTAATTTCCTCCTTCACTCCTTACACTTTGCAGAATGGGATTTGCCTTGCTGCTTTTGCTCAGGCTTTTCTTCTGCAGGTTTTGGGCTTGCCCTGTTCTGCAGCTGGCAGAGGGAAGGAACCAGATTTCTTTTTATAGCTGCTCTGTGTGTGGCTCCAGAGTTGATGATCACGATGCAGGAGCCAGTCCTGTGTCATCCACCAGGATGACAGTGCCATTCTGAAAGACAGAAGTGGTACTTCTGATAGCCACACTGGGGCTTTTGTTTGGTATTTTCCTCCTATTCTTTGAAACTTTTGGCTTTAGTTTTTAGAATTGGCCAAAAAAAAGGAAAAGGAATTTTAACCATACATAGCCTGCACTCAGTGCTGTGGTTGCTGCATATGAGCTGACCTTTGTGTGTGGAATGAGCCCTCGTGTAGTGTGGTCCAGCCTGGGGAAGCACTGTGCACCTTTCAGGAGGAAGCAGGCATTGCCAGATGTGTTCACTTCTTGCACCACACTTTTAACACTTGGCAGTGTTGGCGTTTGCTAGAGTCAGGTGATGTTTTACTGAGGGAATATCTGTGGAAAGTCTTATCCAGCAACTTGAGGAGTGTCTGCAGCCTTCTCTAAGGTCTGGGGCGTTGGATGCTGTGTTTGTCTTGGTGGAGAGCTTCCTCTTGTGTGGTTTCCCCTGCCACTTCCAAAACTCGTGTCCCTGACTGTGAAAAACCCTTCCAAGGGACTCAGTTTTTATAGTGCACCTTGTAAAAATAAATTGATCAACATGGCATTGCTAGGAATCATGACTCAAAAATTATTAATTTTTGCCTTTTTAGCCCAGAAATACTTGAAGGCTGTATTTTTTCTTTAAGCAAAAAAATTATTCTCAGGTTCTCATGAATCAGTGTAAAAGGAGTGCATTTACTGAAGTTTCCATGCTTTCAAAATTGTTCTTTAAGGACTGAACTGGCTGAATATGAGCCAAGTTCTTAGGTAATTTCAAATACTAATTATTTATTTCATAGTGAAATGCTTGTCCCCATTAAGCATAGGACCTCTCTGTTAGGTACACAGGCAGATGGTCAGACCCTGGCCTGCAGTTTGGGTCACTGAGAAGACCAGGAGCAAGGAGTAGATGTGGGATTTCTGCCCATTTGTGGGTGCAGAAGCTCCTCTAAGTGTGGGATGCATGGAAAGACTGAGCAGCATTCGAGGGACTGTGGATGTGGTGTACACATGGATCAGGAGTGGGATGTGGCATCTCTCTGCCACAGCATTTCAAACTGGCTGTGCTCATAGGAAGGTGTAGCTGGAATAATAGGGGAACGTGATATCTGAGGGTGGTTAGTTCCACACTGTGCAGTTCATGCTTAAAAGCAGATTGCATTAAATATCCTGTAGATGCTGTTGGTTTTGTGTTTGCCCTCAAGTGAATTAACCTAGACAGCCATACTAAAATCACAGTCTTGATTCTGCCACACTGATGGGCCTTCACATGTTTGTTGAAAATGTAACTTATTTTCAGTTACGTGCTGTAAAACTGGATCTGTTGAAAGGGCTGTAGTGCTCTTCAGATTGCCTGTTCCTGTAATGTCTGTTCTCTGCTTCCTGCTGCAGTTCAGCCCCTGCTATCTGTAATTAGGGAATCAGTAAATTCTTCATTGCCAGATATTTTTGCTGCTGTAGCAGTGGCAGATAATGTGCCTTACAGGGCCGAATCCAGTGTGAAAAAAACATCTTGGTTCTTGATGACTTGTGATTTTTTTTCTCCCATTTGTAGCAGGTTATTTTGCTTTTGCTGTTGCAATATATCTGCATTTTCCTATGTGCTAGGCCCAAGCACCCTTGCTCCCTCAGCCATAATAGCACCTAGAGCTCTCCTGATGCTGCAGAGGTGGCTGGCAGTGAGCAGTGGTGGCCCCAGGCCTCTCCTGTGTGGCCAGGCTGGCTGTGGTGTGTCACTGGATGCTTGGAAGTCGTAGTGGACCTATGTCCACATGGTGTGAACACTGTCACATCCAGAGGCTGTGGGTGCTTGCCATGTGCAGCCTGGGCCTTGGCTCTTTGCCCCATGTGGGAAAGAAAATTGGAGACCACAAGAGATTCTTGTTCTTGTAAGTCTGATCACTGAGCCCTAAGCTGGTTCTCTGAGCCCTGCACCTTCAGGGGCAGGAGCCTCTCCCTGGCCCAGGGGTAACCATCTCTGCATGGTACAGGGGCTGCAGCTTTTCATGCATCCAAAAGCAGGTTCCAGTAAGGGTTGGGGCTGATTATTTAGGTCAAAAGGGAAGCTGTGGTTGGAGACATTTTGTTGTTTTGGAGGATTGGGCTATTTCTCTGCAAAAATAAAGGAAATGGGTCCACTCACTCAGGGGAGAGGGAAAATGGAGCAATTCTCACTTCCTTATATTTGCACTTGTCGCCTCAATCCCAGCTCATGGCTGCTGGCCCAAAAGCAGCTGGTTACCAGCCCCAGCTCAGGGTCAGGCCAGGGTTCAACCACCCTCACCATAAGCCCCTTCCCCCCACCTCTCCTGGCCCCAGCAGCTGACTTGGCACAGCCTGGGGCAGTGGGCACCTCTCACCCTTCACTTCGGTGCTGCTGTTCATTGCCTGTTTGCTCAGGGGTGCTGAGGGGCTGCTGGTTGTGCTCTTTTCAGAGCTGGGGGTGCTGCAGGATGTGGCGTGGGGGAAATGAGGCCTGCCTTGCCTTGGGACAAAAGCCAGGGATAAGCAGCCTGTGCCCTGCTCTCATGGTGGAGGCATCATAGGATATTTATTTATGCATCACCCTGTATGGCGTAATGCCCAGGCCCTGGGGTGGATAAGGATACCCTGGGTCAGTCTGGAGTTGGCCTATGAGGTTGTGCTTCAGGAAGCCAGGCTCAGAACAGTCTGTCCCTACAGCATCCCATGGGAGGAGCAAAACTGGGGAGTTTGATGCTCCTGCTTTTTGCTGGAGGATGTCATATTTCAGGTCCCCACAGGCTCTTGGATTGTGACAGTATTTGGCAGCACATGAGAACTGGGAAAGTGGGTTTTGGCCTAAATCTTCAGGCAGTGCCCTGGTGGTTGTGACGCATTCCAGCGGGTCCCCAAGCACATTCCTGGCCATGCAGTGCTCCTGAGGCAGCTCCTGAGGCCCCCAGGGCGCACAGCTCCAAGCTCACACTTGCTGCTACCCCAGCTCCAGGGAGCTCTTGGCAGGCACCAGTTTCCCCTCCCATGTTAAACTGCACATTTAGGTTTGGAAGAAGCACCTACCTGGTGCTACTGACCTGAGCACAGCAACAGCTCCTGGGGGGACAGAGGCAGTGAGTGCTCAAGAAATCCCACAGAAGCCCCTGTTCCCTGCCTGCAGGTTGGCAGCTGACACGTGGGGCAGTCAGTGACTGAGGGGGAGCAGGAGCCATGAGAGAGCAGAAGTAGGTGTACATCTACCAGGAAAACCCTTGAGAAAAAATTTGCTGCTGGGTATAGTAATTGGTATTAACTGGGAAACAGGGAGTGGGTAAAATTGGGTCAAAATGGTCCTTATTGGAATTTCAATGTTTTATTTGAGAACTGCAGGTTGTAGCAAAAGAGTAGAAAACACCGCATTGTAAATATTAAAAAAGTATAAACGTTTCCCAGACAGCTTCCTGGGTTTTGACTTTGAATAGGTTATACTAAAAAGCTGGAATTTCCTGCAGAGGCAAGTGACAGCTCTCTGCTGACCACGGGTCAGGCATTGTGTCTGGCCCCTGGTTGAGCCCATGTCCTGGTGCTGCTATATGCTTCCCCTTGTCAGTGGAAATTCCAGATGAATTTGGGAAGTGGGTCTTGATGCTAAAACTGCCTTTTGATCCCAAACACCACCTGGGCTGACCTCCATCCAGCGCCAGGAGAGTTGTGGCACCAGGCCGCTGACTCCAGGCAGGGACAGCCACCACCCTGCCCGGCTGACATGCAGCAACACCCAGGGTCAGATTCCTACAGGCACCTGTCACTTGCAGGGCCACTTACAATGACCTGAGCCGCACAATTAGTGTTCTTTATGCACTTCCTCTCTGTCTGGGCCTGGGAACTGAGAACACAATGTTTCCAGGAGGTATGGAAACACCGGCTGGCTCTGGCACTGCCGGGTGCTGGCTGTGGGAGTGTCCTAGCGCTGGGTGCTGCTGGTCGGTGCCACCCTGCAGACACGAGAACAGGGACTGTTTCACCCCGCCGCCGTGGGCAGCGGGGAGCACAGAAATGAAGAACCAAAAGATGGTCAACCTGGGAGCCTGCTGGGGCTGGGAAAGTCCAGAGCTTTGTGCATCTGCTGCGGGACAGGCAGGGTGGTGGCAGTGGGAAGTCCCTGCAGAGGCAGGGAAAGGCCATCGCAGCAGAGATGGAGGGGACCCGGAAAGGCTGTCCCGGGGAACGGAGGAAGCTGGTTGGGGCTGTTCCAGCGGGGATGGGAAAGGCGGTCAGGCAGTGATGAATGTGAGCAGGAAAGAACACTCCAGCTGAGGACAGGGAAATGCTGTTCTGAGATGGAGGCTGTCCTGGGGAGGTGAAGGGAACTGAGCAAGACTATTCTGGGGAGATGGAGAGAATGGGGTTTCCATTCTGGTGAGGACTGAGGGGACTGATAGAAGCCATCCTGGGAGGATTGTGGTGGCCATCAATGGCCATCCCGCGGGGGACCGAGGGGCCCGTGTGGAGGTCCCGGGGAGCGCGGGGGGCTCGGTCNCGCCGGCGAACGGCGGAGGGAGGGCAAGGGAAAAGCTCGGTGCGGACCGGGGCCTCCCGCGGGCCGGCGGCGGCCCCTCCTCCCGCCGCTCCGCGCGTCCATCCCCGCGGGTTTGTGGCGCTGTGCCGGGGGAGGATGAACGGAGGATAAATGGTGCCCAAGGCGGACAGCGGCACCTTCCTCCTCCTCTTCCTCCTGGTGCTGAGCATCACCGAGCCGCTGCGGCCAGGTAGGGGTGGCGGGGGGGCCGGGGGGNGAGGCTGTCCTGGGGAGGTGAAGGGAACTGAGCAAGACTATTCTGGGGAGATGGAGAGAATGGGGTTTCCATTCTGGTGAGGACTGAGGGGACTGATAGAAGCCATCCTGGGAGGATTGTGGTGGCCATCAATGGCCGTCCCGCGGGGGACCGAGGGGCCCGTGTGGAGGTCCCGGGGAGCGCGGGGGGCTCGGTCCCGCCCCGCCACCGCCCCCTGCCGGCGGCTCCGGCCCCGCCTCGCCCGGCCCCGCCCACCGCCGTAAGTGGGCGGGGCGTGCCCTGATCTGTGCTCTCGGCCCCGCCCCCTGGCTGCCGATTGGGCNTTGTGGCGCTGTGCCGGGGGAGGATGAACGGAGGATAAATGGTGCCCAAGGCGGACAGCGGCACCTTCCTCCTCCTCTTCCTCCTGGTGCTGAGCATCACCGAGCCGCTGCGGCCAGGTAGGGGTGGCGGCGGGGCCGGGGGTGCCGGGCCCGGGCGGCCGGCAGGTTGAGCCCCCGGGGTTGCCGGGGACAGCCCGGATCGGGGGGCGGAGTGGCCCGGAACCGGCCCCTCCGGGGAGGTTTGGGCTTCGCTGCTGCTTTGTGCGTTTAAACAGCCCGGACGCGGCCGAGCATCGGTCCCGTGTGCCGGCTGCCTGGATCCGAGAGAGCCTGGATTTACCCTGGGAGTCAGGGTAAAACGTTCGTGTCAAAGTGTGAAAGCTTGGGTAGAAATCTACATAACCCTAGTGGTAATGAGCGCAGAAAATGTGGTGACTAAGTTTTCAGGTGCTTCTTACTTACCTGCTTTTATGTTGTGGGCCTTGGGTGCCAGCACGGCCAGACAAAATGCTTGCTTTCAAAGTGCCGTTTAATCCTGCCAGAAAGAGAAAAAAACCTGCTGCACCCGGTTCGTCTTTCTGGTTCTGTTTGTGCTTCTTTTAAGGAAATAATTCAGCGATGGAGTTTATGTGCTAGCTGCTAGGCATGGTGCTTAAAATCTTAAGATGATTAACTTTGGAGAAGTGATTGGTGTTTGCGAGTAGAAAACTACAGCTTTTCTAGGTATATCGCTCAGCTGGGGTTCCTTTTCGGGTGTTGAACTCTCTTGGAGCTTGGCAAAGCCCTCGGTTATCGTGGGCAGCTCTTGCCAGAGCATCAGTAGCCAAAGCGTGAGGCTGCCTGGGGTGGCTTTGCAGGTTTGGAAATTGTCCTCCCATCTCACCAAGCGACTGTTCCTGGGTGATACGTGCTCCTCATAAATAGGAGAGTAAGAACCATAGTGTACTTTAAACCCCCTTGTTCTTTCTCTTCGAAATAATTTTCGTGACCCAGACTAATAAAACATAACAGTATTAATGAACTGCGTCTAAGCGAGTTCCCAGCAGAGCTGAAACACAGTTGGGTCAGTGTAGGCAGAGTTATTGAAATAACTAACTTGGGTGTTGAAACGTCTCTATGTCTGCCTTGTTTTGTTTTAGCTTGTTTTTTTGGCAGTGCAGTCTATATACAGGGCTTATGATACGCACTTAAGTAGCCAAAAAACCCCCATTGTGTTGGTGGCCTAGTATTATTACAGCTAGAGGCTTTTATGGCTGAGAAGGTACCATGTAAAACTGATTTCAAGCAGCTCCTTTGTAGCTGGCACTAAGTGCTACAGGCTGCTGGATTGCTCGGTGAAAAGGTTCAGCTTATTCAGAGCTGTCTCTGTGCTTTTACAGGTGGATAGACTTGACCCTGAACTCTGTTGGTGTTGAGCATTGTAGCCTCCTAGAAATTCAAAAATGGCATTTTTCATATTGTGTCACATTTGTTGCTCCAGTTTGATATTGAACCTCTGTCAGCAGCTGGTGCTTGATGGATGAACACAAGTTTTTCACTTCGATTTGCTTCGTTAAGACAAATGATATTTTTCCACTCCTGCTCTAATGTACCCGCTTTAGAGATTTGTGGTGCTGTAGCCTTGCTGGCAGAAGTGTCCTTGTGAACAAACCTTAATTCATCTGCTCAGGTTCTACACCACTGGCTTTGAAACTTGTAGTGTTAGAATTCCCCTGTGGCAACTCCATAAGCAGTCCATGAATTTTGCTCAAACCATATGTATTCCTGAACCTAAGTAATGCAGCTGGATATAGCGTTGCAGCTGGAATTCCTTGCTGTATGAGGAGTTTCTGAGTTCCATTTGGAATATACTCATCCATCCTGTTTACGTGGTGGCTCCGGATGAGCGTGGTGGCTGAGCTGTCCATGGTGATACCTCTCCCTCCTCCTCAGAGGAGAGCCCATCATTTCTGGATGGCCTCACAGCTCTTTGCCGATGTCATTTGGTTTTTTTTTGTTTGCTTCATTTAGTATCTTAAATCTGCTGTCTCAAACAAATCACCCATTTGATAGATTAATAGCATATGGTTTGATCCTGAAACATGAGGTGCAAGTAGGGAAAACGTGGCTCATGCAAATACAGAGGACATACAGAACCAAATTTACCACTTTAATCAGTGGTGAAGAAGTCTCCCTAGTCTTCTTTGTGGAGAGACAGCAGAAAGAGAAGAGTACTTGGACTTAGGATTTATTTCCCAGGTGGTGTTTGCTTTACTTTTTACTTCTTTAAACCTGTGTGTTGTAGCAACTGTCTGTCTGGTTTAGGAAGGATGCCTGCAGCTTGCTTAGCTTAAATCTGTACTTGAAGCTATCAGATGAGTGCTGCAGAGCGCTGGGAGGTTTTATGTACTCAGAGATGAATGTGTAGTCCCTTCACAATTCAGTCCTGGCGGATCAGGCATCTCTTTGTATTTCCATGTTAATTTGACACTAGCTTTGTATCCATGTTCTTGCTGTGCTCTTCAGACAAATAAAACCTTCTTTTAAGCCTCCTCAACTGTAGTATCTTTTCATGCAATCTGAAAGGCAGTGATTTTACATGGACCTATTTTTTTCTGCATTTAGGGTGAGGTGGGTCTTAGTAAATTAGGGAGAAATTAATTAAAATTTCTTTTTTCTCCCCAGTTTTTTGTGTCTTGGTTACACGAGTCTGTTTTGTGTGACTGCCATCACTAACAGCACAAGGTACTTTGAACATACCATGACATTGGTCCCAGCTGTGCAGACTTGGGTTCCTGAAGGCACTGTGGGCAGTTTGATTTTTCTGAGCCTGTGGACTTTTAATGGTAATTTTGTGCCTTTGAGAATCACCGCTTGGATTTTTTTTTTGTCCCAATGTTTCCCTCTTTCCCGTTCTGTTTTGACCATAACCTGCTTGTTTTGACTAATTGCCTACTTTATAGTGCATTTTTGAAAGCCGTTCCTTTTTTTCAAAGTAGGGCATTTCTCCTTCAGTTGTGTTACGCATTGTTTTTGAAATCTGCTCACGTGAATTGAAGCTGAATGTATCAAACTCTTCCAACTATATGGGTGTAGAGTGAAGGACTAACTTAATATTTCCTTTAAACACTTGCTGATTTTACTCTATCTGTTGCTTTTTGGGGATATTTACCACAGTAGGATTTAATTGAATAATATCTTTTCCAAGACAACTCACCCATCTGCTTCAGGTTATCTGACTAGCTGGCTGAGAGAGCTGATGTCTTTATGTGAGGAAATATTTCACTGGTGTGTTAACTGAGTTGCAGTAAGCTATTCTGGTGATAGCTTAGATTTTGCCTGAGTTTCTGAACCAGTGCATTTCTGTCGCTTGTTGGAACAGCATCAGAGATGTAAATTATTATGAATTCAGTTTTTCACAGTTTGAGAGTATTTAAGACGTTTTTCTCTTTCTGTTGACATCCCAGTGCATCCCACCGACAAGCGGAGGTTTTGGTGTCTTTGTGTAGCGTCAGGAGCTTAAGCAGTCTGGAATGACCAAGCTGACATGTTTCAAAATAGTATTTAGAGGATTAATTAAGATCATCATCACTAAAGACAATAACATGTTTTCATATTTCTCTAACAAGATACTGCTGCTTGCTAATGGAAAACACTTAAACATGGTCAGGCTTTATATTGGATTTTGTAATAGTGGTTTAGTACAGAGCCTTGTGAATGTAGGTCATTGGGCTTTCTTATTAGAGCATTTGCCAGGCAGCTAAAAGCCAATTGAATTCTTGTTCTTGCAACGTTTTTTCTCCACTTCAAAGCCAGCTAGAGGAAGTAATTTTATTACCCAAGTTCTGTTTCAAAAAAATATTGCACAATGTACTTAATCTGCAATGCTTAAACAGACTTGCCAGTGCAAGTGGTCTGGTTAAAACCCCACGCTCCTGCTCACAGTTGGAACTTCCCATATGCTTTGGAGCTTGCTGGCAGCTGCAGTTATGCTCTTACAGGTGGGGTGTTGGTGTTTTGACACAATACAACTGACAAGTGTGTTCAAATTGCTAACTCCTTCTTGTCTTTTAGTCAAGTTGTTGGTTGTACGTGCAAGGCAGAACTCATCAGAGTAGAGGTCTAAGCAAAGCCACGAATCAGCATAGTTTCAAGGTGATCCTGGTGTGCTGTGACTGGATGGGTCTGGTTTTGTCCAGCTGAAGTGTATTGATTAATTCAAATGGAGACCCAAATATATTGGTCATAAAATTTGCTCTGGCCAGTATTCCTCTGCTCTGGATGGACTTTGCTGGTAGGGAAATACAAACCCTTATTTTGCTCTTTGTTCACTGTCTCCACCTTAGTGAGAGATGTGGTGAGTGCTATTTACTCAGGTTCATGTCGTTGCTAACTGCAGTTCCTGTCTGTGTATTTAGGTGAATTCCCAAGTGGAAGGTCTAGGAGTGAGGGGTAGAATGGCTTTTATCACACCTCCTCTGTTAATTTGGCTGAAAGTAGGGCTTGGCCTGTCTTCCAGTCTGGTGTTTTTCTCCCTCATCCCTTTGCTTCTTACTTAATCTACCGGTTTTAAGTTTTATTTTTCTTCCAACTGTTAGGTATTATTGAGTTCTTGTCCTGATGTTCCTTTCTCTGCTGTTTGCTGTTTTTACAGCTGCAGAGTGAGGCTGATGGATGCAAAAAAGCTTTTTTGTGGCTGCTCTCAGTGTAGCAGAGAGACAAAGCAGAAGGTATCAGACCTTATTAGCAGGTCTGATACTTTAAGACTGGTAATTCCTGATGTTAATTATAAAGCAAAATTTTTGAGGTGCAAGTGGATTTGCTGCTAGCTGTGGCTACAAAGTAAAGGAGAAGAAAGGAGTCAGTAGGCAGGGCTGTTTGCATTGCTCTGGCTCTGAGAAGTAATAAACCAGAGGGGCACCTTGGGGGTTTGCAAACAAATGACTTCTGTGTCCCTACAGTAGGTTTGGGGGCAGAGGAAGGTTGGTCCAGAACAGCAGAAGTGATGGAGAACAGAACATTGCTGCAGCCTCTCTCTGCAGCAGGAGGAGGCAGCTGTGCTTCTTTCTTGGTATTTGAGGGGAAAGGCACAGCTAGACTGAAGAGAGAGGAATTTTAGATACTAAGTATGAAAGATGTAAAATCCCCTGGTGAATGTCAGAAGACCAGTCAAGACTTCAAAGAATCATTCTGTCCCCTGGAATTACCTTTGTTATGGCTGTTGAATTGTAATGCAAGAGTAGTAGCTACCTCTATGGTCCATCTTTGAGTAATGCCTGGGTCTCTAGGGTTTTTATGTGGTGATTTCTTGCAACTTTTTAAACTTCTTGTTTGATGCTGTGAGGTGCATATGAATAACTTCTTTTGTAATTAGCAGAACTTCCCATTGTGCAGTGCAGACCTGTGTACCCCGAGTGGAGCTTCTGATACCTGAAAGTTCTGGCTGGAGCAGAACCTAGAAGGATCTGAGTGGAATCACAGCTCCTGCCCTTCAGGGCTTAACGTGGGTGCTCAGGGTTGTTTTGTATTTTGAAGTGGACATGTGCATTGGGTTCTTGTGCTGATAGCCTGGACAAGGAAATGATTAGATAAAAAGGGAACAGAGCACAGCTAATGGCAGGCTCTGCAGATCTTTGCCTATGTGATCTCGAGGGTTAACCCTTGAGCCTTGCTAATCTTTTATTCTGTGTAGGTTGATAGAAAATTACGGCTAGAAGGAGTGTAAGAGATGGAGTTGTCCATCTTCCTGTCCCAAAAGAAAATCTGGCAAACCCAGGCAACTTTTGAAGGTGTTTGTCAAGCACATTGTTAAGGATTTCCTGTGACAGACTCCAAACACCAGATTCTTTTGGTAAGTCTAGTTGCCAGTCTGTTTGTTCTGCAGTTATAGCTTATTATTTGTGTAAGTGCAGTCTAATGCACGGGTCCCTCTTAAGCTGCAGCTTTAAAGAACAGATCCACAGTTTCCCAGGACTGTTCAGGTGCCAGTTTTTCTGTAGCAGTAAGTGTGATGGGTGCCTGTCAGTGCCCAATCCTTCCTGGCTTTCCATTCTCTGAAGGGTTTCTGTTTCATGCTGGATCTTTGCATGGCAGGCTCACATGTCTGCACTGCACTTCAGTGATGGTTTTGTAGAGGATCCCGAGTCCAGGAGGAATCATGGATTGGTTGATGAAGTCATTGATTTGCTGTATCAGAACTCAAGCAATTTAGTTGCTTAAAAACATGAGTTTGGGATTAACCTTTAATCCATATTCCCTGAACTGTGAAATCCTCTGGCATCTTGTGGTTTCCTGTGAAACTTTAAATTTTTCTTTGTTTTAAAGGGTCAGCCTGGTAATTCTGGGTTTCATGAACAGCATTTTAATGGTATTTGCTGTATGGAACTCCTAAGAAAGTTATTTAGTAGTGTTTGCCTGCCATTCAGATAATTTAGTAATAAATATGGTTTTAAATTTAATGGCAGTTGATAGTTACTTCATTATCTATAGCTAAACAAAATAACATTCAGCTTCCTACTTAATTAAAATTGGTTGGTCTAACATTATATTTAGCTTCTGTTCTGTTTATTTATTATTGTGCTTGAGAATTGTCAGCCAGCTCAGGGGGTGGAAAAGTACAAGTAGCTTTTGGTGGCTGCTCTTGGAATATTCCCTGCTCTTTTGTCCTTGTAACTGATTTTTCTTTGTCATATTTTCATTTGTGTAACTCTTTTTTCCTGTGTTTTCTTCTCTTTCATACACACACCGCTTCTGTTGTGCTTCCTCATACCTTTCCCACTATAGGACCAGTTACTTGGGGTGCCCAGTGGAATTATTTGAGAGTCAAAGCTAGTAGAAAAATGGGATTAAGTGCTATTTCTAGTAGAACGATGCGGAGTGTTCTGGGCTGGCTGCAAAACTGAGTTAGTGTTGTCCT
The DNA here is from genome assembly GCA_013399195.1 of Dicrurus megarhynchus. Taxonomy (NCBI): domain Eukaryota; kingdom Metazoa; phylum Chordata; class Aves; order Passeriformes; family Dicruridae; genus Dicrurus; species Dicrurus megarhynchus. Next base: position 67,594 of record VXAD01004426.1, on the reverse strand, counting down.
TTAGTATTTCTGTGTTTGGTCTGTGCTAATATTTCTTTAGCAATGTAAATAAAAAGATTTCTTCTGACTTAAAAGTAACTTGTCATCTTTCATACACTTTCAACAAATAACAAATAACCCTGCTTCTAACACCTGCTGGGTTTGAATTTGTACCCAAGTAGCATTTTGCCTCATATATGATAAACTTCTAAAACTTATTACAGCTTGTTTTAATCTAGAGGTGGTCAAAACTGCATTTGTGTTTTCTCTCTGTTGAATTTGTGGAATTATTTGATGCACTTAAATTACTCTTCACTGATTAAAATCAGTGACATAAGAGTACTCTATTAATGATATGGGAAAATCTTCATGAAATGTTGGGAATCTTGCAGGAGTGAGATCAAAGACTTAAGTAGAAGCATCATGCCCCTCAATTCTGGCAGTAAGCAGGTTGGAGACAAATGATTCAAGAATGCTATAGTGCCTATCTTTGTCTTTCTGAGCAGTAATGGAATTGAATGTAGTTTTTCTATTGATGTGGCAGCTAAAAAATTGCAAAGGTCAAGTTTTGTGGCATAGTACCCGACATATGGGCATAATAGATGTTGAAGAGTGCTGTCAGTACTTGAGTTTTTAGAAGGCGTGGGGGATGAGAAAACTACTCTGAAAGGATTGCGTGGCCTTTTACAAATGGGTTGGATCTGTGTTTGCTAACTTCTGGTAGAACTATTAAACTTAAGAGTTTGATATATGGAATTTCTCTTTAGGTGTTTGTTTTGCTGAGGAGGAGGGAAGCACAGGATCTCATCCAGCGTGGACAGACGTAGCTGTGGCTGACATTGGCCGCATTCCTGCTGTGTTCGGCTTCAGTGGAGCAGGGGAATGCTATTCAAAGCATGAGCCATTTGCTCCAGTACACGACAGCCACTGCACCAGCTCCTGTGCAAAGGATAAAACTGGGTTTCCGTATTTGAGGTCATAATATTTCTGTATGTTGGATTTTTGCTCTTAAGTGTTCTGGGTGCTTGCTCATTGAGTCTTGTACAAGATGTGAAGAACAAAAGTGAAGCAGGAGCAAAAGCTTTTTTTAGTGTGACCTGCATTTGAATAGTGCTCAGGCGCAGCTTTCTTGTCTCCCTGAATTGTTAGATTCTTGTTTAAGACCTTGAACTTTCTTAGGGTCCTGGAGAGAACATCTTCCATGTTCATTTGGTTTTAAAATTAAAAAATTATATTAGGTTTTGGAGAGTGGAGTAGTTAAAAATACCCGATTTCATAGGTAGAACTTTATCACCTATTTGCTTTAAAGACTATTGTAATTTCTCATCTTTTAATTCAGCAAAGTTTTTAAAGTACATATCTAGCTTTAAATTGTGTATTTTCATTAGATTTGTTAGGATTGCTTGTGTGCTGGAAGTTTAAGGAATATGCTTAAATGCTGCTGAATCGTGTACTAAAAAAAAAAAAAGATGAGATAGGAACTTTTTTTGTTTTCCTGCAAAGAGGGAACATGTGTTGTCTTGCTGAAAGCAAATGGGCTTGCTAAGTAATACTGCTGAAATCTGGCAATTCCTACGTTCAATTTAATGGTGGTTACAAATTAGCCTTGATTGCTCTGACAGTTCTTGAATTGATGTTATCGTGTTTCATCTGGGTACTCTTCTTGTTGAAACGTGATCTAAAGAAAACAGTAATTCAGTTCATGTAAAATTTTGAATTTGAATTTTTCCTCTGAGGAAAGTGAGTCTGTAGAGTATTTGTTAGCTTTTAGTTGTTTGGTTGGGGTTTTTTGGTGGACTTTGGTTTTTTGTTGGGTTTTTTTTTGTTTGTTTGGGGTTGTTTTGTACACCTATAGTTTATTTGGTCAAAGGGAATACAGCCTCTTCCACTGCTGGTTCTTAGTGAAACTGTTTTGTATATGAACAAATACTGATCCAAACTGACTTGGTAGGATGTGTATTAATCCTGAGAATACAGGAAGAGGAAAGGAACCATCTTGCCTGCATAGATTTTTTTGGGAATAGTTCTGGGTAGGCAGCTAGCAGGTAATAGCTTTAGCTATAGAAGTACTTTGAGCTGTGATACCCAGGTAGTTGAAGGATTTGTGGTGTGTGTGGGATAATCCATCTTCCCTGACCTGGTATATGGATTGTAGGGAGAAAGCACTGTTGTTGATGGTGCCCTTTTCTGGATACAATTGATGACTTGCTGAGTATATCACTGCTGATGTTGTTCTTAATGGACTTTTTCTCTGTTGCTTCATTTCTTGGGAGAATTAGTATGTTGTGTGTGTAGCTGTATTTAAATTCTGTGTGAGGGATAGAGCTATTTTTTCTTAGCACTATTTCCGGTGAGCATGTTTCATAAGCAGTGGGGCTTAATGAAACCTGGACTCCAGTGGGCTCGTCTGGGTCCCTGTACTTCCTCTGCTGTAGCACCCTTGCCTGGCACTGATTTGATAAGGCCATATCTTGCCTGTGTCCCCTCTGCCTACCCACAATACGTCCTCTGGCGTGAAAAAGCTGGGAGTCCTGCAGGGTGTCTTGCAAAGGTTCAGTTACCCCAGCGCACCACTTCCCTCCGCTGCCAGCTGGGAAACCACCCCACAGTGGTGCCAGTGTGACACACAGGTGTGCTGGCAGGCTGGCACCTGCTGAACAGTGCAAGCCGTCTGGGGGTTTCCTGCCCTCTGAAGCTCAAGAAGGTCATAATTTCCTCTCTTGTGCAAGCTTTGGAAAGCTTAGAACCACATCGTGCACTCTTTTCCTGATTTTGACTTTTCTCAAGCTTGCTTGAAATTGTTTAGTAAATTTGTGAGGTATGATTGACACTTTCACTGATCCTCTTTCTTTAGGGAAAGGGTTAAAAATTTGGTGCTGCACAGGTTTAAGTCACTTGTCACTGTTGTACTAGAACACCGAAGTCCCACTTAAAGCTGTACAAAACATCTGAGGTCCTGAGCAAGGTTGTTAGTATGGAGGAACAGTAGGCTTTAATTTTGAGCCATATTAGAGGCTTCTTGAGTACCAATGGCTTTGGTTTTGTTTGTACTGACTGCTCTTTGTGCCTGTGCTGTATTTTGCTTTTCCCTTCTGCCTCTTATTATCATAATATAACAGTTTCTGAGGGGGGAAGAAGCGCAAGACTGTTGCTTAGCCTGGTATTCTCACTGCTATGAAAATAAACTGGTTTTCAGTCTGGAATGCTGCATTGCCTAATTAACAGTATTCTTTCAGCTTGGTTCAAGTAGCAAGTTTTGTTTTCTCTTTCGTTTTAGCAGTGCTGGAGAATTGAGAAATACATTCTTTCTGCTTCAATCTTAGGAATAAGTGCCCACTTTCATGAAGCTCGAAGTCTGTATTTTCTAAGTCTTAAAAAATTATAGTCAGGAGTCCCATTAAAGGAACTCTGATGTTGTTGCTTTGGCTGAATGCTTTGTCTCTTGCCTGCCTTTGCTTTTTTATTTTTTTGTAGTTATTTTGATTTCTCTTTCTCTTTTCCATCCTTCCTGGCCTCGAGTTTGCCCTCCAGACATAGAGCAGACAATGAATTGCAGTGAATGACACTTGTGAGCAAGGAAAAACTGGGTCAGTTCCAAGCTTGTGCAGGGTGTAGGTATAATAAATATAGAATTGTAGGATCATTTCAGTTGGAAAAGACCTTTGACGCTATCTAGTCCAACCATTAACCCAGCACTGCCAAGTCCACCAGTAAAACATGTCCCAAAGTGCCACATCTACACCTCTTTTACATACCTCTGGGGATGGTGGCTCCACCATTTCTGTGGGCAGCCTGTTCCAATGCCTGACAGCCCTCTTGGTGAAGAAATTTTTCCCAATGTCCAATTTAAACCTCGTCTGGTGCAATTTAGGGCCAATTCCTCTTGTCCTGTTTCTTGTTACTTGGGAGGAGAGGCCGACCCCACCTTGCTACAGCCTGCTTCCAGATGCAGAGGGTGGTAAGGTCTCCCCTGGGCCCTGCTGTCTGGAAAGTTGTTTACTGAATGAAGAGTACACCCTCTGAACCATGAGCAGCCAGTTTCTCCAGGAGAATGCTGTGGCAAGTGGTGTCAAAGATTTACTAAAATCTACCAAGTAGATGACATCCACAGCCTTTCCCTGGACCACTAAGTGGGTCACCTTGTCCTAGGAGGAGATCAGGTTAGTCAAGCAGGACCTGCCTTTCATAAACCCATGCTGGCCGGGCCCGATCACCTGCTTGTCCTGTGCGTGCCATTCATGAAGGATGATCTGCTCCATAACCTTCCCTGGCACTGAGGTCAGACTGACAAGCCTGAAGTTCCCCAGATCCACCTTATGACCCTTCTTCTAGCTGGCTGTCATACTTGCTGAATTCCAGTCAGCTGGGACCAACTGAGTTAGCCAGGACTGCTGGCAAATGACAGAAAATGGCTCAGTGAGCACTTGCACCAGCTCCTTCAGTATCTGTGGATGGATCCTGTCCAGCCCCATAGACTTGTGTGTGTCTAAGTGGCCATAGCAGGTCACATAACATCTCCCCTTGGATTATGGGGACTTCATTCTGCTCCTTGTCCCTGTCTTCCAGCTCTGGGGCGTGGGTACCTGGAGAACAAATATGAGGGAGTGAGGGGAAGGAGACTGCTACCATTCCTTACTGTGCTGTAAAATCTTTTGATGGATGTTGGGGTGATCTAGCATAACTTACTGTGACAGAACACTGAGTAATACTGGATGCTGATGAGTGTTGTTCATTAAGGATTTACAGTTTTCAGCTGGAATGCTGTCAAAATTTTAATTATTTCATGAAACAGCATGCTGAGGTCATGCAGAAAATGCCAATGCCTCTAACATGTATTACTTATTTATTTTTGGAACTGATGCATTCCTATTAAATGGGATTATAACTTCAGAATCTCTAATTTTCAGGAGCTGGAATTAGATTTGAGAATAGGTGTGGGCTGTGTTTTGGCTATGAGCATATCATGTGGCCTTTTTTTTCCCCCCAGGCTCTGTGCTATTAGGTGCTGTTGTGCTTTCATACTCTCCTGCACATACTCAGGCCATGATGAACCAAAGCTGCATGATCTAAGGGTACTTCCTAGACATGTTTTCAGTATCACAGGGTGAATGGCCAAGCATTTAATCTTCTGTGGAATTGAACAAGAAAATGAACTGCTCTGTTTTTCTCTAGCTTTTTAATTCTTCTGAAGGTTTTAAATTTTAATTATTCTATAGGCTTTTAATTTGAAGAACAGTAAATAGAACCAGTTTGATTAAGAAACTGTAATAAACTATCTATGAAATGGATAACTGATGGTGACACATAAGCTTCACAAATAGTTTTCTTCTCTGGAAATAAGTTGGTGTTATAGTCTGCTTTCCTCCTACAGTGACTTTGTTATAAAGCACTGTATGTATTTATTCTGCTACACTGAATGCAGCAGTGGGTGGTATAATGATAAACTCAGAAATATGTAATGGGCATGAGATTCACCAAGTGACACAAAGACCTGCTGGGAAATGAATGGTTAGTGAAAACCTCTCTGAGATCTGGAGCTGAGGGAAATACCATTTAGTTATGGCTTCTCTTCCCTGAGAGCAGCGCCCTTGCATGGGATTGGGGGTACCTTAAAGACAAGTTAAAAACAAGATTTTCAAAGACTCTGTCAGAACATCCTCAGGTGCAGTTCGTAGTGAGTTTCTCTGTCCCTGAAAACTGTTCAGCAGCTGCTGCTGGCCACCGCGAGCAGAGGCGGGGCAGGATGGCCCTGCTCCTTACAGGCTGGCAGATTTTCAGGAATTTTGTGAGAGATACCATGCCTGCTCCAGTGAACTTCGCCTGTGGACTTGGGAGACATCCAAGTTAGGAAAACTGCTTTTCAAGTACAGAGGATTACCTTAAGGACAGTTTTTTCACGTATCTGCTGAGGACTACATTATGATAACCATCGTGGCTTTGTTGTGTTGGCAGTATTAAGAGTATTTTAAAGTTTATGTTACTGCGGTAAATACCAGTCTAGAGAAATATTGACTGTGTTATGCTTCCTCTTAAGCATAAAGATTAGATACAGAGCTGTGTGTGTTTGGTGGTGGGTGTGGTGTTCCTTCTGTTGTTTTGTTTCTGCTTGTTTGCAGGCATTTGGTGAGTACTGGTGTTCAGCAGAATCTCCAGGAGTGAAGGACTTAGGGAGTTGGGCTTCTTGTTGGCAGGGTCTGGGATCTGATCATACTCATGCAGTGTAGCATGGCTCAGGTTGTATAGAAAAAGTGATTTAAGAAAAAAAAAAAATTTCAGTTTTAGTAGGCTTATTCCTAAATGTGTTAAAATATGAAAGGATAGTGCAACATGTAGATACAGGTCTTAAGTATCTAGGTTGAGTATTATAAAACATAAAGACAAGTTAAAATCTGAATAAGAAGAGTTACTGGTCTAAGCACTTGTAGTTAGAGTTTTTGTTAATGCTTAATCAGCTTTTGATGGCTGTAATTGCCTCTTGAAATCTGAACAGAATATTCTCTTACAGGTTATTTCATCTGGTTTGGGACAATGAGTGACTTACACTGAGAAAGGAGGAAGTATTTTTTGTCTTTTGTTTTCCTTTGGTCTGTAAATAAAAATGATGCCAGAGGATCTACCAGGTGCAACCTTGAGAAATGTGATCAAAATAAGCAAAGTAAATTTGAGGTACACGCAAACCTGCCTTTGTTCATTAAAAGCTTACATCCAAAACCAAACTGTGTACTTCATGCTTATCTCTTCCAATACATGCATTTCAGAGTAATACCTTGTTATTGAAATAGTATTAAATGCTGGGTGTACATATAATCAAATTTCAATTTCCATACTAATGAAGCTCAGCAGACAAGAACAATTAGTGTAGCAAATAAAGAAAAGACATTTCTTTGTGTTAAAAACTGAAATAGATTTAAATTTATACTTGCTGTGTAAACACCAACATCTAGTGCATCATAGTCTTAGCTACTAGAAGACTATCTTAATGTATCAGACTTTATGTGAGTCCTTTAATAAAGAGAAGCTCAGTAATTGCAGCCAGAAGAACCCAAACTTTCATAATCAGTGACTGCAGTCACTGAGTTTAATTTCTGTATCAAAGCACTTTGCTGAATTGAGAGTTGTATTTTGGAGGCTTTAGTTCCAGCCTCTGGTTCCTCATCTGTGCCTCTGAATTTGTGAATTGCTGTGACATCGAGGTTTTTGTACTGCTAGAGGTTAGAGCTGGGAACATAAGTGAGGGGAATGTTCTGTCAGGGATATGTTTCTGCTTTGGGATCTAGTGCTCCATTTTTGACAGGTTTCTGTAGTGTTAATCTTTGGTGTCTTGAAAATCTAAGGTTGAAATTTAGATTTTGAGAACTTGGATGTGTTCACCTAATGCTTTAGAGTAGATGTTTGTTACACCTGCCTGAGATAGGGCCTCTGTCATTTTTATTAGATGTAGCATTTCTTCGGCTGAAGTTCTTTTGTATCTCTGTCTTCAATTGAAGGAGGATAAATAACCCTGCTAAAACAGTATCAAAGTTTTCTCATTTACCCAGCAGCTTATCTTTGCAGGAAATGTTTACAGCTGCTGTTTTGCCCATTGCCACGAGCTGTTTCCACCCCTGCTCCTTCTCTCACCCTAGTGGTGTGTGACCTGGTACCAGCCTTTTGTGCCTCAGAGCTGTGACCCCGCTCCTCATTCGAGGCTTTTCTGATGCTGTGGGGGTGAAGGTCCCAACTGTTTAAATGTTTTCTGTTAGAACAAATATTTTAAAAGATAAGCACATTAGTAGATGTCTTTGGCAGACAGCTATGATGATGCCCCAATTCCACATTAACGGATACTGGATTTGTTTGGCTGTATTTCTGCTGAATTAGCTGGAGCATGCAATCTTTCTGGTTGCAAGGGGACAAACCAGAGCTGATCTGACTTAATGTGGACAGACAGTAGCTAATTTGATCTAAAGCTTGTTGTTTCAAAGCCAACTGATCGCATTCATTTAGGAAACTGAACCAGCAAGGTGAACTTGTTTTGACTCAACACTTTGTCTCGTGTGTGTTACAGCCTTGCTTTTGTATTGGAAGCTCTACAATGAGATTTACTGTGTTGAAAAAGTAGTTTGACATACTGGATATGGATCCTCCCTACCTTTCTTTGAAATAAAACAATTGTTTTGAATAACCATTTATCCCTTATGTTTTGCATAAAAAGGAGGAAGATTAATAAAAACTTAGTTGCAGTTTAGGTGTGAGCAGGAGGTGTCTTAGTTCAAATGAACCTCAAAAGTCTTAAAAATGATGCAGAAAATACAGGTTTCAAGTAAAGTAACACTCAGGGCAGCACATTGACCAGTGTGTATCTGCTGCAGGAAGGATGCACTGCAGCTTCCCAGTGCTGAGGCTCCAGGAGGAAAACGTTCTCAATTACACAGGAGGAGTACATGAGGCTGTTAAACCTGAAAGGGCTTCCTGGATCATTTTATAGTGGCCAAAATCTGTTTGTTTTGTGAAACACATGAAGCTGGCTGGAAATTAGAGTGAGCATGTGTGTTGTGTGTGTTTTATTCATCTATCTTGAAGCTCTTCCTGTGGATGCTTCTTGTAAATGGGTTTTTTTTGAGTACTTAGCAGAAAATCAGGAAATTAGCCGGCTGTAATGAAAATTCAAAAAGCTAGTTGACTACTGTGTTGAAATACACGATGAGTTCTGTGAAACACCTGGCATTCAACTTGCAGTCGGCAAAATCTTCAGAACAAAAGCTCTCTGTGAGTGTGTAAGCAACCACCTTGAAAGATTAAATTTTTCCTGTATGAAACCTCAGTTTTTCTGTTAGTCAAAAATCTTGTTGGTTTTGCTGCTGGGTAACTTAGAAAAATATGTAACAGCTAAAGCAGATGAAGATCTCTTGTTCGTAAGGCACTGTTTAAATTGATTTATAATTTTGTCATTTCTGGTTTGATGAAGTAAATTTCTAACTGTTCTGTAAGTTTTCTTTTGAATTTTGAATTACAAGTCCAGGACTAGCCTTGGCAAGACCTCTTTTAGGTGAGGGACTTGTGGACGGGTTGTATTATCTGATAACGTGTCCCAGCAAGTTGGTATTGGATTTTTTTTGGCCTTTGCTTGACAGTAAGTTTTATCTTGTGTTATGTATTAAGCTTATAGAACTGATGGTCTGACTCTGGTTTCAAATTTTCTGCTCTTTTTATATCAAGTTTCTTGCTTTCTGTATCAATTTATGGTAGAGAAACAGGTGAAGTGTTACCAGAGAACACGCTGTTGTTATTTATTAATATTTCTGACAGACATTTGTTCGGGTACAGGTGTGCTGGTGAACCAGCAGGTTGCTTGGGGTCTAGGGAATAAACACAGTGTCATCACTGAAAGCATGGAACCAGCAGTCAGGACAGCTGGCTTCCTACAGGTTCATCTTGTCTGTAGCCTTTGGCAAATTTTTAATTTTTCAGTACTTTGTTGAAACCGTGGCAGAAGGATGCAGCGGTTGGTAAGACTGTTGAGGGTTAATGTTGTAGAAGTCTTTGAGATAGTGAAATGAAGAGACTGTCATGACACCTCACTGCTTCAAGTGTTTCCATGTTCTCATACTACCCGAACTTCGTGATGTTTTGTAAGTTTATATTGTGTATAGTGCAAAAACTACAGTTGGTGCTATTTGCAGTGTTTTAGTTGTCTCCCTTCTTCCCAGCAAATGCCAGATGAATTTAATTGCTCTACAATAAGATTTCAGTGTACTAAATTTCATACTGTAGCATAGCAAAGACCGCATCTTGATCCTTAAAAGAAAAAGAAGCCTTTTATGTTAGAATTTGCACATGTGAATCATAATACTGCTGATGTCACTCATCACATCATATGTGAACACTGGGAGGAGGTTGCATTTCCACATTTTCACTTCGAGGCAGTTGTTGATGCCCTTGGCTTAATGTTGTCTTGTGCTTCTGCTCCAACAGCTGCTTGCTCTTAGCTGAACTTGTGCCATTACATATTTACCAATGATTTTGAAAATACAAAATGTGTCTGCATTTAACAGCTGGTGGAAAGTATGATTTTAGTGCTGTGAGGAGGTGATAATTTATTAAGATACTTTCTTCATCCTTTCTTGCTGTGCGTTACCATCAACAGCTGTGAACTGTGAGGGATATCTGGCTGTAAGGACAGAAATGGGACTGGTATTTTTGAAATTTTTGCTATTCTTCAAAAGAACTGGAAATATTATATGGGTGAAGACACAGTTTTTATTTACCCCACTCCTGGAAAGTACAAAGTCTGACCATGTGTTAAGTGATTACTTGCATTCCAGGAAAGGTGGATGGTCACATAACGTGGTATTGTTCAGTACTGCTCATACATCTTCCTGATTCCTGTCCTGCTGCTGGCAGTGTGACTTGTCTTTTCTGTGGTAGAGATGGGCTTGAGATGTTTTCATTTATCTGCTGTTTTAACTTAAAAATAGGCTACTGATGTGAAATGCTTGACAGGGTTCTGGAGACCAGCACATATCCTGTGCATCCTTGCCTCTCCCAAATATCTCTGTTCCTTGGCTGAGTATCTTACAGCTTTGTTATAGACTTGCATCTATTTTTATGTCTGTATCTTACTGCTGATGGCTCTGGGTTGGGATGGCTCAGGAGGGCTTATTGACAGGGATTTTAATTTCACAGTATTTCTTTGTGTCACGTTTCCTCCCTCCACAGTAGAATTGCGTAGCAGTTCATGTTCCTTGGTCTGAAATAATTAGTGCATCTGACAGCATGATCTCCATTGGGAACAATGGTACAGCTGGTCTGAAAGGTGTTTTAATAGAAATGTTTTGTACTCTTCCATGTATCCACATTCTTCAGAGAGGAGTGTCTCTAGCACAGGAAGTAATGACATTACAGCATGTAGCTGGCATTTTTTTAATGCCCATAATATTGAGATGGAGTCATCCTTTTGTCTGAAGCAGTCATATGTAATTGTACATAAAATAGTAATAGCATGTATGAAATTGCAGACAAACAAAAGTCTTCTTGACTGTTTTTCCCATGTGCAGGTTGGCATTCCTGGTGGATGCTGCCTGTGAAGCCAGAAGGCTGCAGAATAACTTTGTTCATAGGGTGTATGCGTGAATTCCATTGAAATCAAGCAGTAAAAGAAAAAATCAAGTGTTTTTAAAAGTGTTGAATTTTGCCTTAACTACAGATGGATGCAGTGAAAACCTGGAGCTGGGCTGAGGATAGTCTTTGATGTGTTAAAAGATCTACCACAGGCCCTGGTGTAAATTCTGGGCTTGGAACTGTAGTAGCGGGAACCTCCCACTGTGTCCTGACCTTGTGCAAAAGTGGTGAAAGAAGCTGCAATGATTTACCAAAAAGTTGGCATTTTTCTGTGGACTTGAAATCTGAATGGTTTTAGTTTCAGCTTGAGGTTTTGTATTTGTTTGGTTTGGTGGTTTGTGTGTTGTTCGTTTTTTTCCTCTAAGTTAGAAAGAGATTTAATTAACTCATAGAGATTAGATTTGAAATTATTTAGCTTAAAGATAGATTTTAAAATTTTCTCTCTTGGTACACTGGGCAAGTGAAGCTTTTCCCCCATTTTTTATCCCCTCCTTGTTTTACTCCCCTTTCCCTCTTCAGGCTAAAAGAATTATTTCATATTTTGTTCTGAGGGGGAAGTCGTTATGACTGATAATTTAATTTTTTGTTTTCCATTTCCCCTGTGCTCATTCTCTGTTAGCTGTTTGGGCTGAGTAAAGCTCTAAATGGGTGAGAACACTCTCATCATGCTGTCAGGTCTGTTGTTGCCGTCAGTAGTCTGGCAGGTCCGTGTGAGTTCTTAGCATCTTGTGACCTGAATGTTTGCACTGAGTAGGTGGTTGCTAAGAGGATGTGCCTGCTTTTATTTTTCTAGAAGAGCAGGTCTGTGCTTTATAGAGGAATCAGTAGTAGGACTAGATTTTAGTCTAACACCGAATTAGAAGCCTATTATCAATATGTTATACCAATTACTAGGTGTATGTGTACAGCTTTCATTGAGAGTGCATGACTGGGTTTATTACACCCAGTCATGTTGTTTGAACACTTAAATGTGACCTCTCTCTTGATTTAGCTTAGACATGTGTTTCAAGAAGTAACAACTGCAGTTACAGTCTGCTCTCATGTTGTAAACTGTGGATGAGAGAATGCATATCTGTATTTTAAATTCTCTTTTAGAGATTTCCTTCTGCAACACAGTTGCCTACTGGATCCATTCAAAATCAATATGTTTTACTTATAAACTTCTTTTTTTGCTATTTAAAGAGGTGTTCATTCTCCAGACATAAATTACCTGGGATTAGTGCAGCTCACTGAGAGGAAAATATGCTAAATTGTTCAAAAACAGTGGTTGGAAAATTGACAATCCCTGTCTAGAAGAAAAATGGACAATGATGATCAGGTGCACAAGTGAGCCTGTGATGGTGATGGCACTGGCAGACTGGCTGTGAACAAGCTTAGAATTGTTCACTTTTTGTAGACAGACCCTTTTCTTCCCTGCAAAATGTTTTGCAGGGCATAAAATGAAGCAGAGTTATTAGGTTCTGGCACTTGCTAGATGGAATTGAAGAAAAAAAGTTTTAAAAAAGTTGTAGTTTTTATAATGCTAATTAGGTGTGACAGTGTAGTGATGGCAAGTAGGCAGTGAACTCACAGAAGCAGGAGCTATGTGTTTGCAGATAGTGACAGTTTCTAGTAAAGGATATGTTCACATGGAGGAATTCTACAGAAGAGCTGAAGCTAGAAAGTGAAAACAGGTTCATGGATATAGATACTGTTTTACAAGTAGTTCTGTGAAATGTCTCTAAATCAGGCTGGACGTTTGTGCAAGTCTAGTGGGTCCTGGCATACACAGTGATTAGAATGGAAATACGATTCTGAGGTTGTTGCATAACGTAGCACTTAACTACCAAAATGCATTTTTGTTGAACTTTGATTCTGAGAAAATGAACAAGTACTCCTCTGTGCCCCACAAGAAGTAGATGGGTAATGCTGTGGTAATTGCTGCTCACAGGCTATTTTTATCAAGAAGATTTTACCATGGATGTCTTGAGAGAATTATTTCCCATACCTTCCTGTCAAAACCACAAACATGCAGTTTAGAACATGAAGTGATCTGAACTGAAGTTTTTAACAGGCTGAGTTAACCAGAGATTTTGTCTGTTAGGCTTCAGTGATCCATTACATGACAGATGATTAATATATGTATAAATTTGCAAGAATAAATAAGACTTCAAACAAGACACAATTTTTTTTCTTCTTTCCCAGAGCTCCGCTGCACCCCAGGGCAGTTTGCGTGTCGGAGTGGTACCATCCAGTGCATCCCTTCAAAGTGGCAGTGTGATGGATGGCCCACCTGCGAGGACGAGAGCGATGAAGTTGACTGTCCAGGTAAGTAAATCTAAGAAAGAGTGCTCAACCCTGTGCCAGCTTACTTTGCAGCAGTACTTTGACTCTTTCAGATTGCTCGCTTATTTTTATTTGAAATTGGCGATTGCTTGGTGGAACTGTACCCATTATTAACAAAGGTTGAGTTGGCTTCTCTTCATTTTGAGCAGCTAATGCCACAAACAGTTATTTACTTGTCTGATTATCCTTCTGTTCTTATGGTCTGAGCAGGTATCCTGAAGATGAGGAGAGTTTGTGGTCTAAAAAGAGACTTTCCTGACAAGGAAAAAAATCATGTTGCAATTAAACCGAAATGACACGTAAGCCTGTGGTTAAATTTGGAATTACTGATTTGGTTGTATATCACTCAGACAGTGCTGGGTGACGTCACTGGACTTGCGTAGAGAGCTTGTTCTGATTATGCTTCTTGTGTTTAAGTGGAGAACTTTGTTCTGACAGACAAGCTGCTGTATTTGCACTTCATAAGCTTCTATGACCATATGCTTTGAGGAGCCTGTCACCAGCAGTGGATCTCTGCTACAGCTACTGGATACTGAGCTGGGCTTAAAAACAGGCAAAGAAAAATTGTGACAAGATAATCACAATTTTGAACGTTTTCAGTTGTTCTTGAAAAGCAGGCCAGTGCAGCTCTTTCTGTGTATCTTAAAAGTATAGTGACCTGTAATTTTTTTTCTGTTAGAACAATGAGACAAGTATCTGAAAGCATGAGTTCAACTGTGGCATAATTCAAGACTTTTTATCTTTACAGTGTGACTAAATTACATTCAAAAACTGTTTTAAGATGTTCTTTGCCAGTGCACTACTTAATTTTCTTGGCAGAGAATCACGTGAACTCTGTGACATTGTCATAACAGCATTCAATCTGTCATCATTCTGAGTTCTCAGATATTTTAGAGAGGTGCTACAAAATAGTAACATTGATGTTTTACAGCAACAAACTCTTCTAAGTATTCATATAATCTAAAGGAATAAGAGAACTAAATCCAACACTCAAACTTTGAAACTGTGCTGTAGTTAGCCATCTCCCCTGTGAGTGCTATGGACAAATAATTAAAAGAATGTCAGTGTTTTTTTAAGAAAACTTTTCATTAGTTTGTGTGTGTGAATGTGCAGCAAAGGGGAAAAACAGTTCTTCTGACATTGAAAATTAAGCTGTGCCACTTATTTAAGGATATTCTTTACAATGTGGATGTCCTAAAGAAAATTGCTTTTATAGCTGTGCTGTTAAGACTGAGACTCTTCCTTTTGAGCTAACTTTGGCCAAATGTGAAAAAGCTATGGACCTAATAAAATTCTGGAGTATAATGGAATTCAGTGGCTAGGGGAGGGCAGTCATGTTAGTGTTTGGATTTACACGAAAAGCTCTGAAGACTTTGCTTGTGGGAACATTTGAACTTCCACATTAGTGGAAAACCAGTGTTATCTTCTCCTGTTTCTGATGTATTCGTTAGCAACCTTAAGTTGTTGCATGGAGTGTGTACCAGGATGGTATTGACTAAGGAGTGGACTTCCAAAGGATGTTTGGTATATGGATAGGAGGAGGATTTTATGGAAGCAACATTTCTCAATACATAGGTTCTGGTGTTGTGTTTGGGGTGTAGGTCTCACTGGATGGTCTAGCCTGACGTGATGAGAAGAACTTGAAGGTTAAAGAAATGAAATGCGGGAGAGACTTGATTCACCACCATGCAGGAAGAGAAGAATAATGTATGTAAAGAATACCAGAGGGGAAAATGCTGGACGGCATAGAGAAGGAAAGTATTCCACTTGATGAGAGGAGTAATTAGATAAGTAATTGGTGAAAAGGCTGTGCTCAGTAAAACAGCCAGAAAGCAGGTGTGGTGTTTGTGAAAGAACTGAGATATTTGCGCAGTAATGCGAGTGCAGCCAGCAAACCAGAGGAACAAGAACTACTGGTGTAGGATGTAAAAACTATTATACCTGTAAAAAAAAATTGGCTGGGATTGCGCCGTGACCTGTAATGGGTGTTGAAGGGCAGGTGTTACTCGAAGCTGTCAAGAATAAGGAGAGGTTGGTGTGCATGGGAATGGTGTGCTGGAGCATAAAGAGGAGTAGCATCAATGAAAGCAAACCTGAGGCCAGAATCAGTTTGGAAGAGCTTGTGTTTGAGCATCAGTTTGGGTGCTTGTGTTGAGGAAAGCAATGCATACGTGACGAGTCATAGGAGAGACTGTCTTGGGACATTGATTGGGGAGCTAATGCTACTAATAATAGTAACACAGTCATACTCAGGAGTGGCAACTTTCTTCTTTGGCCACTGAATTAACAAGGAATGATGCAGCTTTAAATTTAGAAAATACCTTTGGATTAGATGAGCAGTTGTGTGATGATTCAGCTAAATGTAAATACTTTAATTAAAAAGTTCTTCCCTTCAATAAAGGCAGGCTGAACACTAAAAGAGCTGGTTAGTGAAGCCACCTGGACTTGTGAAACTTGGAGAATTACAGTATCTTTAAATTAAAAGGCATGAAAACTCTCTGAAGCGTGAAAAGAAAGCGTGCAAGAAAGGGCCCTGAATCTAGTTGGGAAGCTTGTTAATCTTCAGTCTTTGAGCCACTAATGGCACACTCCAACATGAGCAACTTGGAAGAGATCAGTGGCAGTGAATTAATGTTTTGTGGTGATGTTAAAAGTGTGTTTCAGTGACTACTTAGTCATGTTGGTGTTTTGAAAGGTTTATTACAAAGCCATTGTAAGTTGTTTGCCACTGTTGGTTCACTTTTTTTAGGCCTAATTTCATTTGTGTTAGTAACAAAGGTCCTATTAAAAGAAGAGGATCCGTAATTAATAAATTAGTTTGGTAATCGTGTATTGGCTGAAGTACAAGAAACATTCCAAATTGTAAGACTTTTTGTTTGAATTTCTTCTGGCATTTTTTTCAGAACACAGTTAGGTAAGACATTTAATTCATTGACAATCTGAATAAGTGTATGAGATGCCTATTTCTTGCTATATTTTTCTGAAGATTGTCATTATAGCTGTTTTTATTCTTACTGTCTCTTATCACAATGACCATTTTCCTTTAAAACATGGAATTCCTTTCAGTCCCAAATTTGCCATGTGCAAAGTACTGTTCCCCCTGCCCTTCCCAATAGGCACCCATGTGTCAGTGGAATCTGCAGCAGTGATTACCCTCAATTCATTTCTCTGATAGACTAAAACCAGTGGCTGCTTGCTCTTTGGAGCATACTAACAATTGCTGGGAGGGTTTATTATGTAGCATGTGCCTATGACTCGCTTCTACTTAAGCAGTGGAGCTTCATGAAGTTCACGGACTGTTCCACGTCAACAGTACTTGATCCTAAAAATAGTTTATCCTAAAGTGGTATATTCTATAAAATGGTAGAAACAGGCATTAATATTTTAAACAAGGACTTCTGCAAATGGGAATTTATTATTTCTAATCACTTTCTCTTCTATTTCTACATAATCAATCAAAGTATAGAAGCATGACTTTTTCACCTTTATAAAAGTTCTGTATTTAAACCCATAAGAGGGAAGGGATCTGCAGTTTACCTTTTACTGCTTATTGGATTTCCAGCTTTGCTTCTAACAAAATATCAGATCAGCTTCTGCAGATATCCTACCTTCTTTGCAGGCCTTCTGGCCGAGCTCATTTTCAGGTGGCTGAGCAGAGCAGGGTTTAGTATAGGTCTGGCTGTATTTTCCTCCCCAACTGCAGGCTTGATGGGTTTTTGTGTTGCCTGTGAATGAGAATGGATGTCTTAAACTCGAGTGCCCTTCATAAATCCTATCCATATCAGTTTTACATCTTTCCCTTCTGATGAAGCAGCAGCTGCAGCAACCTGTTTTGAAGTGAT
This sequence comes from Dicrurus megarhynchus, assembly GCA_013399195.1. Taxonomy (NCBI): domain Eukaryota; kingdom Metazoa; phylum Chordata; class Aves; order Passeriformes; family Dicruridae; genus Dicrurus; species Dicrurus megarhynchus. The sequence goes on along the minus strand of VXAD01004426.1, from coordinate 50,348 downwards.
CAAAAACAGCTTTGTGTTTTGTTTCAGCAAGAATATTTTGTATGGTTGAAGTGACTCTTGACATTGTGCACTTTTTAGTGCATCTCCTTTTTAAGAGCTAGGTATTAAAGATAAAAACCTCTGAGCATTTCCACACCTTTCCTGAGCCCTTGCTGAACTCCTATTTTTTTTTAACCTAGCTGGTGGTGTATAAATTATAAGGTGTTTTCTGTCAGTCCATTACCTTGAATAGCACTCAGCACAGCAGGATGCTGTTCTTGGTTGGCATTGATGTCCTAGCACAATACAGTTGATAACATACAGCATGGAGCTGCTTGATCTAAGAAGAATCACTCCTCTCTGGGAGCTTCTGAACTGTATTTCCAAATACTGAAGCACAAAACTGGACTTAATCTTGAAGGTTTCTCACCTCTCAAATTACCAGATGGAATTAGAAGCTTTCTAAGCTTTTAGTAGGTAATATGCTGGACAGAAAATTTGAATCTTAGGGGACAAGGCAGCTTTTATGTAGATTTTGAGAATCTGTGTGTTTAAACAGGAGCAACTCAAATCTTGGAACTGTTAAGATATGGCAAGACCTGGTTGCTTCACAAGCAGTTTAATTTTGACATCATTTGACATAGTACATCCATCCTTATGAAGGATTTTGCTTGAGTGACTTGACATCTGTGACACAGAGGTTTTCCAAAAGGTAGAAGGAGCCATCAGCATGGCAAACTTCCATTCTGAATTGGCAGCTTCAAGTTTTAAATAACTGAAAATAGCCACAGAATCACCACTGTTGGACAACTTTCTTGATGTACAGCCCTATACTTAAGACTATAATTGTGCTGGAGTGAATTAGATAGCAACTATAAATTGGAAGGAGCTGGGTGAATACTAATCGTGACTTGATCCATTGGGAAACAGATTGGAGGATGCTTGTATTCACCACACTAGTATTCAAAGGGTGAAAAAAATAGTGCCCAGTGAGTTTTTCCTTGAACCCATTTTTTCATTTTCTGCACTAACTAGCCAGCAAGTGACATTTCTGGAGTAATTTTATAAAGTCAAAAGAAACAGATCTGTATCCGTCTTGGCTAGTAAAAATACCACTGTTGCTGTTATTGCCTGTGGTTGTAGTATTTAGAAGAATAAAGATCTTGGAAAATAACTGATCTTCCAAAATTTGATAGCTTTCAGAATATGAAGTGTGCATGTAAGCACTGAAAATGATGGCCTTTTCTTTGTGAAACAGTCAAGCATGTTGAGGTTCTGATCTTCTGACTGAAGTCGTTATCTTAAAAGAGTCCATGGCACTCTAATTTATTTTTAAGGATTAAATTATTTGTAAAAAGGAAGTAGGAACAGCAAAGTACATGGAAAATTCTTCTGCAGAGTATCATTAAAGTAAAATAGAAAACCAGTCCAATTACACCTTTGCCACCAGAATCTGCAACAGCTTTTCATGGCAGTCAAGTGACGTAGAGGCTTGTTAGCATCTCTTTATTGCCGTGGAAAAAGTTGTCATCGTTGCTTTTCTTGGGAGACAGATATTCGGGTCAAATAGAAACAATTTAGTATTTGAAGAGCACCAGTTTATTAAGCAGCTGACAGTGCTGGGCTTGAAGAAGTGACTTGTAGTGGCTGCTTTGTGCCACTTCAGTCCTGGTTTCAGCAGCGAATCTGCTGACAAGGGCAGATGCTGAGGAAGGAATGAGTTCTGCTTCCTGGGTGCGGCCTGATGGAACTCTCTTAGTGTGGGATCTCTGCAGCTATTTTTCAAAGCATCTGGCATAAATTCTGTTAATTTAGGATGTTAGCCTGTGTAACCCTTCCTTAACCTTGCATGTTAAAACCTGTGAACTTTTGTTTTATTCCTGGGGGAGATAAATTGTTAAGTCCTTGTGGGCGTTCTGTTTAGCTGCAGAGGGTCAGCCATATGGTGCTGCATCTGCTCTCACTTCTGAAAGGGAACTGATTCTTCGTGTGTTTGGTTCTGACTGGTTCTTTGGGTTTAGCTGTTACCATTTAATGCCATGGGAAAATAGAGCTCCCCATGCTGAGCTCAGTAGAATTTGATAAAGCAGCCTACATTAGTTAGTGTTATTTTTAAAGTCTTGCTATAATTGAAGATTTGCTTTTTTAGTGTCTCAGTATTGCTCTGAAAATCATAGTGTAAATAGTGCTACTGAACCATTAAGATCAAAAACAGATTCTAAAACTAAAAATAGATTAACCTTTAAAGTAATAAAAAATCAGTAATCTTCACTGTCAAATTATTTTACCATTTTGTGTCCTTTGAAATGTACACTGACTGAATTTCTTGGCACTGACTTCTTGCCTGTGATAGATAGCATATTCTAATACTGAACACTAGAATTACTGCTTTATTCCTGTAAGGCCGTGCGAGTGTATTATGCACAGCCATTCCTTAATGGGTGATCTCTGTAGACATGTAATTCCTGGGATAACGTGATAATTAAATAGCCCTTGCTTATCCCATTAACCCAGGGCAAACTCAGTATGCTAGAGCCAGATGAATGCAAAGCGACTTTGCTGTTCCTGGGCTCCAGCTCATCAGTGCCTACATTTGTTGGGAGGAGTGCACTGTTTGATGTTGGGTCTTGTGGAGGTCTTTCCCCCAGGTAATGCACTGAACAGCCTCCAACTCGGGCTTTAAATTACCATAAAATTGCTGTGGACCTCTTGCTTTCTAAAGATAGTCTGAAAAGAGAAAGTTTTATTGATGTGATTTCATAGATATTTCAAACAGATGTAGTTAAACCTGTTGAAGAAGACTGTGTAACTTCTCTTTATTTGGGATCATGACTAGTTTATTTGGTTTAGTGAGGCTAAATGGAGCTAATCAGATTTAAAGGAAAATAAGCAGATTTTTTATATAGAAGTGAATGTCTACGTAGCTCTGTGCTGGTTAAACCCTATTACCTTCAACAGCATCTTAGTAGTATTAAGTAACATATAAGCAGATATTTATAATGCTTATATTCTTGGGGTTTTAATTTTTCTCTTTTTAAGGTTAGTCCCTTGTTTCCACATTAATCTTTCTTGGTGCCCATCTCCACCTTGCTCTAAGGTTTCCCCCCACCACCGTGCCAGCCTTCCTGCTTAGGAACCTGCTAGTTTTGCTGGCTATGGCCCACCCTGGAGTGCCTCCACCTGAACTGGGTGTTCCTTATTTACTTCTGGTAGGCGCATGGAGCCCTCCTGTCTCTTTTCTTGAAAAATGGCTTACACCGTGCTCTTCCTAAGTTACTGAATCCAGTTGTCATGTACACCTGTTAACCCTGAAATGAGGGGGTGTGTGAGTTTATTTCAGAAGTCATGAACTAACATTTCCTTTAGAAGCTTGAGAGTGAATAAAAAAGCCTCATTCTTCTGGCTGAAGATGGGTCTCCTTTCCTGGTTTTAATTACATCCTACATCTCAGAGAATGTGTTGGAAAATGTTTTGGAGAGGTTGTCTTATGTCCTTGAACACACAGCTGAGGAACAAAGGAGCTGGAGAGTGGGTAGTTCTGTAAACAGGAACGGATACAGTGTGCCGAGGATGATGCATTTGCTGCAGCAGTTGAAATGGTGAGCAGCAAGTCCTGTGTACAATTGCAGGCTGGTGAGAATCTGCCAAAATATTTAGTTTACTCTGCACAACTCAGGTAACGGCTTGTTGGTTCTTTTCAGTTGAAGGTATTTTGGTTACCTACTGAGTAAAATGGCCAAGCTGTTACTGCAGGGACCTGTCATCTTTGTTTACCTGACTGAGTCATGTATCACACATGTCTTGAATTAAAACCCAGAGAAAGTTTAATAAAATGAAATCTGCCTTTGCTTACATCTTTCACCAGTACTAACTATTCCTTCTGGCCCCCAGGCTTGACAGGGGACCAGCGAACTTACCATGGGAAGGAGAATGTGGACTCGAGGCACAATCGAGGGAGGGGAGGAGAGACCACCCGCTTCCACACCGTCAACGTGGCACAGCCTGTCCGATTTAGCAGTAAGTTGCAGACTGGGAAATCTGGGCCATCTTTCTGCTAATTAATTTATAAATTTAGGCTATTTTTAAATGAAAAAGTAATAGTCTTTTCTCTTGCATAGCTTTTTGACCAAACTTTGATATGTAATGCTATTTCAGGTGATTGTGCATTTCTTTTATATATGCCCTGCTATATTGCATGGTTTATATAGCAGACCAGTACATGCAAAGAATGTTACTTCCTTATTAATCCTGGTTTTGTGAAACCAGAGTTGGAATTTTCTGTTATAACTCAACTGCAGTTACAGAAAACTGAATAAAGAGGCTTGAGAACAGAACTGTGAATTGAAAGGAACAGAAAACAGTTTCCGAATTTTAAGTTTCTCAGGTAATGCAAAGTTAATAGTGCAGATGCAGGTGCTAAAATCATATTTCATGTTTGTTTTAAATGTCATCCTCCTCTCCTGTGATTCTCTCTGTTAGTCACCCATCACCTCCAAGAATGTCAGTCAAAAGCCTGTGAGCCTATTTCATCCAGAAATGCCTCAAGGCTTTTGTTTCAGATTCCCTCAGTTGAGTTAATTGAGAGAAAGCAGAGACAGCAGTTCACACCATCACCTTCTTATGTCCTAAAGATCTGCCTTCCAAAGCAACCAAGAATTTCCCCAGAACTCCTATTGTCTTTAATGATTGACTCTGGGAGCAGGATTATGTGAATACTATTGAGACTGTAAGAGTAGGTTGAAAACTTCACAGCAAGTTGGATGTATTGCTAACCACCTAATAGAGAGACACAGTCATTAAACTGTCCACCTCTGGGTTTTTTGTGCTGCTTGTTTTTACTTGGATTGATCAAATTTATTGGTTTTATAAAGATGTGCAGGGAAATATCCTCCGCAGTAGATGGTCAGTCTTAATTAAAGATTTTAAAGGCTGTGACAATGTGACGGAACTTTACTAGGAGCGTCATCTTTTTAAAAACATGTAAAAAAAAAATCAACATTTATCAGAAGCTGTAGAAAAGTAAGTCTTCAGGGATCTGTAATGTGTGCACCCTCTCCTGCGGAGGTGAAGTGTACACATTGTCGTGTGTAAGCGTCCCAGTGATTATTGATTAGGATGCATTATATTAAAGATCCTAATTTGGGGGGAATGGTTTCCCTTCTATTCTTCATGTTTCCTAGGAAAGTGCCCAACAGGATGGCACCACTATGAGGGCACAGCCAGCTGTTACAGGGTGTATTTAAATGGGGAGAACTACTGGGACGCTGTGCAGACATGTCAGCGGGTGAACGGATCCCTCGCCACCTTCACTGCAGACCAGGAGCTGAGGTTCATCCTGGCACAGGAGTGGGACTTAGAAGAAAAAACATTTGTAAGGAAGGACCAGCGTAGGTGAGTAGAAAGAAAAGGACAAAGATCTCATGTTACAGAGAATGGTTTCTGTGTGGTACGAATGCTGGTGGTTCCGTTTGTGTAGAGAATCTAACGGTAAAATTGACATCAGGTGAATAACCCATGAATGTGCTGGTTGGCTGCTTGGCAGTGGCCCATCTGCAGTTTATGTTTTAATTAATATTAACAGATAATTCAATTCAGCAGAGTCTTTTTATCAGCAGAGTCTTTTTATCTTCAGGTTGTCTTAGCAATGTACATGTATTCTTGAACTGCATCAGGGAAGGTGGATTTAACAAGACTTTGCTGCTGCACTGCCTTGTGTAGCAATAATTATTTAAATTTTTCAACAAGATTTTGGTTTCCATGAAGTACCTGTAGCACTAACAAAGACAGCAACTTTGAGGTAGGAATGAAGTAGAAGGCATTTTGAGTTGCAACTATGTTTGGGTGGCTTTAGATATTTCATTCTGTTCACAATAAACAATTCCTTCTTTTTCTGCATATGTGTTTTTAGTCACACTCATGGGCTGCCATGACAGATCACCAGGAGCAGCTCAGTAATGGTGCATTTCTGTGTCCAGAGTTCTGGTTTGATCCAGAACAGTCTGACCTAAGTTTGTGTTTAGAAATACTTGACTTCTGGATGCTGCTGTGTGGTTTTTGGGTTTGAGATACTGAAGTGCTGCCATGACAACAGAATAAGGTGCTGCATATGAGTAGAAATAAGACACAGTCAGTTATAATTTGTGAACATAGAAAACTACCAAATATTTTATCAAGTATTTTCCTCTATTCCTCAACTGTAGTCTCTCTCCATTGCCAATGTATGGGCTGGAAAGATAAGGAAAAAAGGAAGAATGTTTTGAGAATTATCTGTTACATATTGAGGCCATTGGAAGGTTCTGTGTAATTTAATTGGTTACTGTGTTTTTGGCCTGTATCTGCAGAGTGTAACTTAATTTGTTTTGCAGGTTCTGGGTGGGATATCAGTATGTGATCACCAATCGAAATCACTCTCTGGAAGGTCACTGGGAAGTAGCTTATAAAGGTACGTCTTTCAAATTACTGCTTAGTTCAGTGCCCATGGAAACTATATTAAAGCATGAATATGATTTGCAAGAACAACATGACTTCTTTCACTGATAGTGTTGAAAGATGAACTGCTTGGCTTTACAGTGTAGAAGTGGAAGAGTTTAAAACTCAATACATGTCTTATTTTAAAGTTTAAGAGGTTTTATGAGTTTTCATGCTGCTGTGGAAAGAACATGTTTCAGTTTATTTGGGCTTTCCCCTAGATTAAGATAGAGAAAGGAAACTACTCTAATTTTTTGTTCTTTGTGGTGAATGTTTAGGTGAACTGCTGATTCCTGGTTTTAGTTTTTGCAGACTAGTGTAGCATGTTTGGAGGTTTCAGCTTTTCAAAAATTGGTAGAATTTTATATGTTAAAACAACACACTTGAATTTTGCAGAATTTACCCATATTTTTTCTTTTTAAAGTATTTCAGGTAGTTTACTTAAACCATGTCAGAATTTGCATAATCCCAGAAACAGTTCCCATTTTATACGAAAAAGTGAACATTAATTTGATGGGCGTCACTGGCTAAACCCTTTCAATTGCAAAACAAGCAGCTCCCTCTGCTGAAAATGCAAAGTTATGTTTCTACACCTTTTACTTTTAACTAATTCAGTTGATAGATTAGTTAAAGTCATAATACGAACTCTTATGTGTACAGTTGCCTGTCTAATTGCTGTACAAGTTTAGGTAGTGGAAAATTTAAAACAAAGGTGGTTTTTATAAGCATCAGCACTGTGAATTCCAGTGTAGCATTTGAAAACTAACCTGAATAGTTTTTTTTCTCCAGTGTAGCATTTGAAAACTAACCTGAATAGTTTTTTTTCTCATACATAGTTTTCGGTATCCATGGAAAATCTGGAAGGAAAATGTTCCTTTAGGTACAGATACATAATTATGGTCAGAATTTTCAAACCGTTGGGTCTTGAAAAATACTTCCTTTGACACATGAATACAAAGATTCTCCTTAAAAGGACCTTTCTTTGCTCTTTGGAAAGCTGACTGCACTGCCATCTGCTGACAGAGTGGTCACAACAGGGAGGCATGAATTACAGAAAAATCATAACTGTATCATTAGTTTTATTTAATTTGATGCATTATATGAATTTAAACCTTCTCAATACCATATAATCTTCTATTTTCAAGCTTTATATTTAATATAGAGATGTCTCTATGAAATAAAGTACATAGTAACATCCAGGAGTTTGTGGAAAACTTCTCTTAGGCTTGTATTGAGGCAGACTCTGAATTCCTAATAACTGTTTTAAAAGTGGTTTAGAGTTTTATAGCTTGAAAATTTAATTTTATTCTTGGGACATGTGGATTGTAAGTCCTCCAAAAAATGCCCTCAACACCTTTTGCACTGTTTGGAGCCCATCAGGATACTGTTTTATGAGTTGGAAGGACCAAAGTGTGGATGCCCCCCATCCTCCCAAACATGGGAGCGGCTTTGCAGGGGCTGCATGGGTGGATGCACATCTTTGGAAGCACTGGTGGGTGCATGGAGTGCCAGGCACAAGACTGCTGTGTGGGTTCTTGGTCCACTGGTAGCAAGTGTGACCAAACTCAGTGTGGTTTGAGGAGGTGTGTAATCATTGTCAGCCAAACCCCATGGGACTCTGTGAAGCAGCACTTGTGGAGATGTTGGAGTATCACTTCTCCTGGTTCAGAATGACAGAATTACCCAGTACTTTGAAAACAGCAGCCTCTTTTCTGTGTGAGTCACCCCTTCCCTCCCAGCTGTTTGCCTTCCCCCAGAGCAGTGCTGCTAATGGAAGCTGAAGCCGGAGGGCTCTTTGTATTGCAGTTGGTGTGCATGAAATGAGTGATGTTACAGAGCCTTTCTAAAGCTTTGCATACCCACAGGCTGCTTATGCCAATGTATCTTGTTCCAGGCTCTTCAGAAGTGTTTTTACCCCCTGACCCTATCTTTGGTACGGCTATGTCTGAAAAGGAAAATGTTCTTTGTGCCCAGCTCCAGTGTTTCCATTTTCCTACCCTCCGGCACCACGGTTTACACAGCTGGTATGCTGAAAACTGCTATGAGAAATCTTCATTCCTCTGCAAAAGGAGTAAGTTGGGTTCAGTTCAGTGTTAACTGTGTTGCGTGTGTTTAAATATGCATGTAAAAAAATCTGGAAGTTGTTTCATTACCCTTTCTAATTTTTGCCCAGTGAATTAAAAAAACAGGTGGATTTATATTTCTGCTTGATTTTAATAAATAAGAGCATCATAATGTGTAGCTCTCACACAGTACAGAGTTTCACTAAAAAATCATTAGGAAGCAGTATCAGCCCCAAAATAGACTTGGAAAAAAAAAGTTGTTTGGTTTTTTTTTTTAACTACCATATTAGTAAACATTGCTCTTAAGTTATTAATTTCACATTAAAATGAGGAAACACTTATTTCTGGTTTGAGTATAGCAAATTCTACTAAATTCTTTCCAGCCAATTATTAGAAGGGAAAGACAAGTGGAGGTCACTGACTTAGAAGTGGGGAAAAAAAAAGGCTTTTGTTCTGTATCTTGCATTTCTGTACTCCAAAAGCCTTGATACCAGGTATTTGCAGTATTATCAGGTAATCTTAAACATTATCTGATCTAAATGGTGCTTCTTTGCAAGGGGAAAAGTTGTTTAATTTGAGGGTCATAAAGGGTGCAACTGACTGCCAGGGAAGTTGTGCAGCCTCTCTCCTCAGAGGTTTTTATGACCAGATTAGATAAAACCCTGAGCAACCTGTTGGGACCTCATGGCTGACCCTGCTTTGATCAGAGATCGAGCTGGGGACCTCCTCAGGTCTCTTACAGTCGTAACTTCCATGTGGACCCTGCCGGTTGAGCCGTGCATAGGGTGGAGGGGACAGGCCATGCTCCCTGAGCAGTCGTTCCAGCTGCTGGGTCCCAGTACTGTTTTCTCTCTCTGGTTTTGGCACCTGCCCTTAGGTCAGTGGGCAAAAGGCAGCTAAGCTTCCCCTGCTGGGTAGGGATCAGGATTCTGCTAGGACAGTGTAAGTACTGTTGCCTGGCTTCCTTTTGAAATCCTGGCCTGTTAAGAGTGTCCTTCAGGTTTGGTCTAGAAAAGATCCAGCTTTTCCTAATACCAGAAAAGAGGAAGGGAGCCTGCAGCAGGCTTTGGCAGTGAAGATGAAGCTTCTCAGATCACTTGCTTTCCTCTATCTTGGAGAGGATGCTTGAGAGTGTGTCAGTTCCATTAAATACCTAAAACTCACCTTGTCAGTTTTGAGCTGAAAATCATCCCTATGTCCCTGGAGACCATCCATTATCTTCCTCACTCCCTGGAGATACCTGTTCAAAGTTCTTTAATGTGAAGGCCTGGATTTTAACTGGTGGTCTGCTTATGTTTACAAATCACTTAATGCAATAAATTAAGCTGGGTTCCATGGATATTGATGTGCCTTTCTGTTCTAGGCCAGACTTGTGTTGATATCAAAGACAACATTGTCGATGAAGGCTACTATTTCACTCCCAAAGGGAATGATCCCTGTTTGAGCTGCACGTGTCACAACGGTGAACCTGAGATGTGTGTGGCTGCTCTGTGTGAGCGGCCCCAGGGGTGTCAGCAGTACCGCAAGGACCCCAAGGAGTGCTGCAAATTTACCTGTTTAGACCCAGGTAAGACTCTGCTGCTACAGTTTTGTCAGTAAAAATTAGTTGACTTGGGTATCTTCGGGTGTAGCTTTGTTTGAAACGACACATCCTTGCAGTGCTTCTGCATTGCTGGGTACAGCCACCCTGTGGGGAAAGGTCTCAAATCATGGGAAAGGAAACACTTCAGACTGTGGCTGGTAAAAATGAGTTATCCCTGATGCTACTTAGAAAGGAGAAGCAGCAGTTTATTTTCAGTATGGAGAGGGACAGGACAGTACTGTGGGTTTTTAGTAGAGCATCTGGTACATTTCCTTTGTCATGTTTAGTTGTCATGAAAACAAAACACTTTTCTCTTGAGCACTAATTAAGCATCTTTTTCTGGTCATGAGCATATTTATGTGTGTGGAAGTTTGCATTCAGGGATCATGTGGGAAGCAGAGTTTTTAAATTATATAGAGTTTCAATAATAATCAGGACTTACAACCTTGGTTATTGGATTTGGCATATCAGTGCAGGTTTTTGTTTCGAATCAATAAAGTCAATAAAGTTGACTTTGTCAGTTCTTTGTCAACTACTGTTTTGGGGAGGTTATTTTTCTGTACAGTCTCGTGAAAAGAAATTTAGCTTACTTGGAGTTTACTGTGAGGATGGTCAGATACTGGAGCAAATTGTTTGTGGAATCTCCTTCTGTGGGGATATTCAGTGCCTGATTGGACTCTGTCCTGCACAACCTGCTCTAGCTGATGCTGCTTGAACAGGGGTTGGACTAGGTGATCTCAGGATCCCTTTAACCTCAACCATTCTCTCTGATACTGTTTTTTTTAGGTATTTTAAAAGAATCTGGTCTTATCTGAGTGCATTAAGAAACTATTGTTCTGAACTCCTGTGGATAGAAGGTCATCTCTTCCCATCAGAGGCTTGTATTTCAGTTACAAATAAAGAGGTGCTTATTGACTTCCAAATTTGCAGTCTTATTGGTCTTAACTAGAGAAGTTAATCATTAAAGGCCACTGGCTCTCCTTGTGTCACATTTATTCTGAGGGTTAAGCTCAACAGATGTTCTCAGCTAGTGTGGCAGGTCTGTTGGTGAAAGAGTGGGGAAGAAGCAGGAGTCTTCCTCCCACTCTTATCAGCCGAGTTAAGACTTAGGCTTCACTTTTTTTATCTTCAGGAACAGTGTCAGCAAAGCATCATCCAGCAGACAGGATAAGATGACCTGGGATAACCTTGTGTCATGTTCTTTGATCCTTGCTTATTGCTGTGGGTCTTAACTGTTTCATGAATACTGATTTGAAGAGTGTTTTTTACCACATCCTTTCTCATCCTTAAGCTCTTCTTCTGTACTGATGTTAAATAAGACTGTTTCGTTATACTCTTGCTTGAAGTGTTCTGGTGGCTTTTTTAGTATCTTAGTTTTTGAGAGAGGAATTATCAAGCAGTCATCCAACTCCTTTCATCATGAAGTTACTTCAGCTAGTGATAAACACTGAAAATTTTAAATTAAGCATTTCAGTTTTCCTTCTGGGTGGTAATAAATGACTATTCCAGATGACAAAAAATAATGAATTACTTTCTTTAATCAGCATGTATTTATCTTTGTCCAGTTCTTTCATATATCTTCCCTAAGCTCTGTTGCAAAGGAAAGAAAACAGTTTACTAATCAACCGTAAGTAAATTAATCACCCAAGGAGAGACCTGGGGGAAATAAATCCTCCTGTTGGGTTGGCAGGTAATCAGCTCTTGCAGTGTGAGTGGGTGAGCAATGATTACAAGTGGTAACAAATATTACTCAAGGACTTGGTAGTAGGGGGATTTTTCAGTGGTAGGAGTGAGCTGAGCAATGACAGCTATACTCCCTTAAAAGATGCTTCTCTTCATTTAGCGAAAGATAAATAGCAGAGGAATATTTCGACACCAAAGTAGTCTGTCTATTGCTGCTCCATGGTTGTGGTAGAAAATAATTTTTCTGTTGTGGCTCTTGTTTAGATAGATCTGCAACTGTGAAAAGGTAGTAGAAGAAATAAAATACTTGGAAAGAACTGATGTGCAGAAGCTTTTCTAGTGACTAAACTACTGCGGTTACAGGGCACTACTATACTGAGTGTAAAAACAAGTTTTCTGAAATAATTTGTTCTGGTTTTTTGTGGGCTTCAGGTGTCCTTGGTGGTGTCAATCCCACCCTGTAGTCCATGCCCACTTCCTGCCACTCATTCCTGCACCTGCACTGTACTGTGATGTGGTTCTTTCTCACAGAAAAGTGCTGCCCTATCTCCACCTGGCCCCCCTTCTCCAGACAAATCTTGTTCTTTCTCATGGCATGTTAATACCAATAGTCCTTGGTTATTACCAACAATTCTTGTCTGTTATTACTAACAGTCCTTGGTTGGCTCCACAGCTGCCTGGTTATCAGTGTTTGAGACATACACATGAGCCCCTTATCTGGGAATTGAGAGATCAGAAGGATCTCACTTTGGACTGCTGTTCATAGGGTCACAAGAGAATGGGCTCTAGTCATAGTAATTTTCCATTCTGGGCACTGTTTGAGTCAGTAACTTTCTTTGAAGGGTCAATAACAAAAATACCACTCCACTTGGGTTATTATTCAGGCAAGAAAAAAAAGGTTCCAAGGCTGTTCATTAAAAAACAGGTGTTCATTAGACACCTGTTAGTTCCTGGGAACAGACAGTGTTTCTGATAAGCTCAAGAGGGCTTAGTCCAAGTGCAGTTTGTCAAGGCTGAGGTCTAATGAGCATTTTTCAGATCATAGTGCAGCCTGCAGAGGGGGAATGCACCACCGGAATCCATCCCCCGACTAAAGTCAGCTTCTCTGGGCCTCTACGCTGATGCGTGCATTTTACTAAAAGTCACTTTAGTGTTACCGGCAGCCTTGAATAATCTACAGTGATCATGGAGTCGGCATTGCCATAAGATGGAGCAGGGGCAGGTCTGTGGTGTTCAGGAGGGTGTGCTGGTTGGGAGGTGTGTGACTGCATCGGTTGAAGTTGAACTATCTGTCAGCGATAGTTGCTAAAAGGTTTGACAGCACCCAGGCTTTTGTGCTGCACAGCCGGATCTGAGAGGGTGTAATGTTCGAGCTTTATGCACAGTGCACTATTAAATGGATTTCTTGTTGCCGAGAAAGCGTTACATAATAAATGCCAGCCTGTTAGCCATGTACTGGAACAATGTAAATTAGGTGGATTTTTCTGTTACTAACATGGGTAGCAAACTAGTACTTAAAATTTTTATGAGGCTTTTAGCCTTCTCTTACAAGGAATCTTCAATAAAGCTTCAGTTGCTCTTAGTGAAAGGAAAAGTATGGAGGGAGCTCTTGCAACTGGAGTGGGTGTGGGAAAGGAGAGGTGGTCAGGATCTGTCTGATTCCTCTGGAAAATAGGCCTGCAGTGGCTGGGAAGAGGGGCCATACCTGCTAGTGCTTGTGTCCTGAAGCAGCAGTGACCAGGCTGTGAAGCCACCTCATCTGTTTCTTGCCCACCCCTAACCTGGGTGTGTTCTCATTCAGAACTCTTTAATGGGAAGCTGGTGCAAAGAACAGAGTGTATCATCTTTAGGTCATTTTTCTTTGTGTGGAGTACCTGTGTGTGCATGTGCTACTTCAGCATAACCAGGTGTGATTAGTTGAATTGTGAAAAATTAATACCTCTTGTGCCTGGTGCTGGGAGTACAGTGGTAATTTGCTCACAACAGACTTCTCAGTGTGGATCTGGTTAGCAATGGGATAGAGCTCTCCAAGTTCTAAGCTCCTGGGTCTGTTTCTTGTTCTGCCACTTGCTTTTGGTATGACTCTAGGAAAAGGTTTAATTCCCTTTCACCTTGATCTCTTCAGTTCCTGAGTGATGATTACGATGTTCCTAGCATCACTTAGTGGTGCTAACCAATGTACTGGTGACCTGTGGAATTCAGATAACCACATCTGAGTGACAATGACAATGTTTAGAGATTTTTTTTAGTGGGAATGGAAGTGTTAAGATGTCCAGAAGCTACATAGTGTATAGATACGCAGTTCTCAAGCTTTTTCCTCTTTAGTATAACATCATCAGCCATGCCAGGGAAACAAGTGGATGTGCAAAATGCTGTTAACCTTCCTTTTTTCCAGTTTTTGGAGGCCTAAAGCCTTCAGTGTTTTGCCCCTTTTCCTGAGGAAGATATTCTTAGAAACTTTCAGATCTTCTTGCAGTAAAAAGATAAATCACCTGATGATTCATGATTTTCTTATATATTTGAAATATGGAGAAGTGTTAAACCAGGCTAATGAATCTCCACTCTGTGTTTATCTCTCCGCTACTGACAGAAGAACATCAAGAAAAATGAATCTTGAACAAAAATAACAGGCTGTTTTTATATGTTTTATGTAACAGATGGCAACAGCCTGTTTGACTCAATGGCCAGTGGAATGCGTCTGATCGTGAGCTGCATCTCCTCCTTCCTCATCCTCTCTCTGCTGCTCTTCATGGTCCACCGGCTGCGCCAGAGGCGGAGAGAGCGCATAGAGTCTTTGATTGGAGCAAACTGTGAGTATCTACTCTCACCTTGTGGTAATTATTGACACATTGATGTGTGTGAAGGTGAGAAATCACAGTCATCGTCTTGCCTGACTGTGCCTGTGTCTTGGTGGATTCTTCAAACTTGAACTTTTTTAGTGGATAATGGAAAAATATTTTTGTTTGTATGTGGTCCAAATCTGAAATCTCTTCTGTGTGAACAATGTCCAAAGTTTGGAGAGGTTAGAGTCAAATTTAGGCGTGACGCAGGACAAACAGACTAGGAACAGGTGGGCCTGGGTATGGTTGTGTAACTGCAGCAAGTTGACCTGTATGGGTTACGTAGACTTTTCTAGGTCTTCAGGAGACGTGAGTCCCTGGGCTGCGAAAAGAGGAAAAAGGTGTTGAGATCTGACTTAAACTGAAGAAGACATGGGATAAAGTCACTTACTCCTTTTCGTTCTCTTGAAACAGTGCATCATTTCAACTTGGGCCGCAGGATGCCTGGTTTTGATTATGGTCCCGATGGTTTTGGAACTGGCCTTACTCCACTGCATCTTTCAGACGATGGGGAAGGTGGAGCATTTCATTTCCATGATCCACCTCCACCCTATACTGCTTACAAGTACCCAGATATTCAACATCCTGATGACCCACCTCCCCCTTATGAGGCTTCTGTCAATCCAGACAGCATTCTTTGTTCCACTTCAGGTACGCAGGCAATAATTTCTCTTTTCTCCCACTTTTTCACTTTGGCTAGAGGATAGATTTTTTTTTTTTTTTTTTAAGCTATAATCATGTGTTTTAGCAATTGTGATGAGAAAAGACATTTTACAAAAAAATCTCCAATTTCTGTGATGGAGAAGTCTTTTGTTAAAATGTATCATTGAGCTTGATTTTTCTTGAAGGTTCTTTGAATCACCTAAATTAGAAGTGGAGTCCAATCTGTAAGCAGTTTACCTCTTAAACCTTACCTATTTTTGAGCCTTACCTTGGATGGATTAGCTGGTTACCTTTTTTCTGCCATGTTGAGACCATTTTTGGCCTTTTGAAGATAGTTTGATAGACTTTGGTATTAAGAAGTAGAACAAATGTCAAGTACCAGAGATTTTTGATAAAATGTATCTAGCCTCTTCTCTCCTCCCTGCTTCCCCCACCCACACCCCCCCAAAATTGACCAAAAATACCTCTTTCTAATGATTCACCCAGTGCTCTTCAGTTTTGCAGCTGTGATATTCACATACTGTAGAAATCATTCCAATTTGGGATTTTATAGCAGCATATTTCACAAGATAAGTGAGCCTGATTAGTGCAAGCATCTTATTTATATGTCAAAGTTTTATTTTTGTTACACAATTTTCCTCTTTTGCAGTCTCATCTTGTTGTGCATTACCGCAAAACCAGGAACAACTCAGAGCTTCCAGAAATACAGATTGTAAACCTGTTTGGGAACGTGAAATGATAAACTTCACATTCTGATTCTGCTTGCTTTTTGTCCTCTGCAGATGGAGTTCTTTCTCAGACTGTGCAGACCAGTCCTCCATCACTAGGAAACTGTGATGTATCCCCACAGCTTACAGAGGGAGCGCTTCCTCCCTCAGTTGGTCCTTCTCCAGTGGAGCTGGAAGACTCTGCTGACAGCAGCACCTTTCTTGTCCCTCCTGACACACCCATAAACGAAAACACCCCAGCAGAAACTTTGACAGGCAGCCGTCACAGCCACTGTTCCCTCAACACCATTGTATAAAGGAGTGAAACGCCCAGCACCGGTCAGAGAGTTTTAGCAACTGTTTGCACAGACAAACACTAATCTGTGGCTTGAACTTCAGAAGGAATCTCCACTTTGTTTTTCAAACACTGCTTTTATGTTCTAGATTAGGATCGTGCCTCTCGTTTTTTGGCTGTTGTTATTCATTCACTAATCAATTTGTCCTGTAAATATGGATTGTATAACTGCTCTTTTTTTTCCATTGGCTATGGAAAGGAGAGCAGAGAATTCCTTTGACTTCTAAGGAGGTGAAAAGTATGGGTAGTTTGGGGTTTGGTTTTTTTTTTTTCTTAACCTGAGAGGAGTCAAAATCTACATCAGAAAAAAGCTGCTTCGATTTGGCTGGATACCACTAGACCCAGGAAACAGACAATGGAAAAGGAGGGTAGGGGAATTAACTGTTCAAGCAGAGAAGATGGAGCTGCAGGGGAGGCGGCTGGGGGCCTGTTTTACCGAGTGGGACACATGCCACCAAGAGTTGCACTGTGTAAAACACTTGGGGTTTTGATCTTCCTTGATCAGAACACCAGAGGAGCTGGAGGAGGAATGGTCTACGCAATATGCGACAAGTGGGTACTGAGAAAACTGGGACTTGCAATTACAATTATTTGTTGTTGGTAGCTGCAAAATCTCCTATTGTTGGATAAATTTGTGGCCCATGAAGAAAACTGGGTCTGTGTGATGTCCCTTTGGTAGAACCATCATATGTGTTGGGAAGTACTTTAGGGAAGAGATGGGGAGCAATTAACTTGGATGCAGTCTGAGTTCACTGTATGAAGCCCCTGTTTGTTCTAATCCCATAAGGGAGATTGAGATATTTTCTTTCTAGTTTAACTTCTTTACAGTGAACAGTTGCACAAAACTGGCCTGGATAAAAGACCACTGTTCTTGCTTTTCTTATTGCATGCTATATTTAGCATGTGTGTTCCCTCCCCTTCATTTCACTTCTTTACAGTTCTACAAATACCACTTAAAAATGGTGATCAACATGTACTACGTGTGATGTTTAATTCTAATTGGACACTCGTTCCTTATCTCAGTCCCATAAATAGCCAACCCTGTTCTAGATATTTCCCCTGTGCCCCCCAAACCATTTATCCAGGTCCCATGAGGGGTTATAATGAGGTTAGTGTACTTAAATCAATAAAGCAGTTTGCTTCAGTCTGATATGTCATCTTAAATTTCCCCCTCGTATTGAACTCTTTAAGCTAAGTTAATTTACAGATGGCAAAGATTCATTCAATCCTTCATGAAACCCAAAGTCAAGCACTGTTGGTTTTGATAATGAGTACGAAATAATCTTTACAGGCAATTTTAAATTTAAGTTTGGATTTCAGTGTACAAATAATTTACCCTTTTCCCCCGTCCTCCCATTGCCTCTGCTTCTCCTTGACTTACTGTAACAGTCAGCAGATGAGATGGATTTTAAGGAATTTGTAAAGAATGCCTCTTGTGAGTGGTCTCCTGTTACCTTATGAAGGGTACAAGCCTAGAGGGACAGGAAGAAAACACTGCATGGGGGAGTGTATGTGATCTATTTTTCTAGTAATGATGAGAAATCTTACTTGTATGACAAATCCTAACCCACTGTTGTGGTTTCCCGGTGCAGCTGACTCTTTCCCCATGGAATATGCTGCTACTTTATATTCCCTGTCTTGCCTATAGGCTTATACTGTACTTGGGGATTGGTCTTGACAATTCAACTCGTTTTGCACAGAAAACTGTGAGTTTTGTTATTGAGGTTGTATCTGGTGTCTCGACACGCAGACACTTGCAAACAGCCCCGACTCCATCGGAGAGCGTGAATCACAGTTCTGGGGAGTGCTGCTGGCACACGAGTGGGAGGAAGCACTGTTAGGAAGCCTCTCCGCCTGGAGCCGTTCCACCGCCCCATCCTGCTCTCTGCTGTGCCTGGCTCCAACAGCAGTGGTACGAAACGAGAGGAGGAGCAGTTCTCCACCCTGTGGGAGCTCTGACCGAGTCCTCCTCCGAGTTCCAAGTCCTGGTCTAATGAAGTGGATGGATAGCAGTAGTCAGAACCATGCGTACAAATTATTGAGCATTTCTGAAGTATGAAAATAAAGCGGGTTTTGTGCGTTTTTGAGCACATTCATACATTTTATACATTGTATGTACTGATTTTTCTTTAGTTTTATAGGTACGAATGCGTGTGTGTGTGCGTGTGTTTCTGGGTGGTGATATATATGTACACACATATATATATCTCTCTATACATACTGTAGACAGTAACCTTTGTGCTGCGTCCAGCTAGGTGAAGCTAAGCACTGAGATAGAAACTAGGCTCTAGGGTTAATACTTCTCTCGAGCTGGCTACACTCTGTTGTAGGACAGGCTATGATAGTGTACACTTAAATAGGATGCAAAGCCGATGCTACTACAATCTATTCCTGAAAAATATTTTGTTAGCAGTGCAAAATAGAAAATTTCCAGTTTCTTTTGGAGCCAGATGGAATATTTGTTCATCGTAGTATCCTAGGGCAATAACAAAAGGCCTTTTGGCTTGGTTCAGTCTCTGAAGCTGTGTTTTGTGGCTGAGGTGAACAGATACCTTACCTCACACTTCTTCTAACGCTGCGGGAATCTGTTCAATATTTTTGTATTTTACTTTTGGTTCTGTGGTGAATTTTATTTGCAAATAAGCTCTGTTACAACTGGCAACTTCATTGTGGCTCCTGGTTGTAGCTATTCCAAATGGAGGCTTCTTTGTAGAAGCCTCAGTGTGATATTTTCCCCATTGCTTCTGAGCCTTTCCCACTTGTATATTGGCAGGAAGCTGCTATTTTCTCTGTTTTCTCCTATCCTTCTTTATCTTAACTGTAAACAAGGGAAATTCTGCCTTGAATGGAGCAGCTCACTAAGTACGGCTCATTTACCTCTCAGTGAGCTTCTAATTTGGCAATAAAATTGTCTCTTTTTTTTCCCTTTTCAATGTAGCTTTTTCACATTGAGTACTTTCTCCTGGAGTAAGAGCCTTTGTAGCAGAAAATGTCCCAACTACTCAGACCTCTGGACCAGCTGGGGAAGAGTTAAGTTTTCTTGACAGCAGTGGACTCCTCAGCAAACCTTCCTTGCCCTTGGCAAGGTGACTGGTGGGCAGTTTGTCCCGAATGCCAATTACAGAGGGTTGGTGCTTGCCCAAGGAAGACCTCTCTGGTTTGATTGCCATTAGATTGATGAGATGTTTGGAGTTACTCTCTGCATTGATTTTTCCCCACTGCCATTCACAGCTCTGGATGTTTTTCTTAACGACTGATGCATCCTAAATATCCCTGCAGCCCCAGCAGGAAGATGGCATTGCCACATGGTTTCCAGCAGCATGTGTGAGCCGAGGATGTGTTTTTCTTGGGATGTCCTTGACCGCAGTCGTTGCAAAGTCCCAGTGCTCGGTTCTGTGCAGGGCTGGTCTTGTCCCGTTGTGGCCTCGAACAAAGCTGCTCCTCAGCTCCCCCGTACTGTGGTGCAATATTGAGGTCTCTGCTGTTCCCTAAGCGGCCCCAGACACTCTGGTTTGTCAGTGATGCCCATCTGCAGTGTCACAGCAGCCTCTGGCTCTGTCCTAGGTGAGTTGTAGAGGTAAAACATTACAGGGGTGCTGGGTTCTGTTGTGCTAGACCAGCACTGTCATTCAGGTCTACAAGGGGCTTGTCTGTGGGATGTTCAGTCCTGTTTAGTTTGAGCCCCAGACTGTTCCTTTAGCCATGCACAGCAAGACACTGATCTAGAGGAAGAATGAAGTAGGTGGACATTTTTTTCTGAAGTCTGAATCTTGCAGTCAGTGGGTGCTCTGCCTCCACAGGTGTCATGGGGTGATGGCCTGTTTCAGTACTTGGGAAGAAAATGGTTTTTTGTGACCAGTAATTATTACCATTCTTTTCCCATCTCATGTTAAATAAATTTGAAGCTGGTACTTAAAGATGTTTTTATCTTTCAGATGTGACTTCTCAGTGGCAAAACACTGATGTTTTAATGTTGCCTCGTACAATCCATAATGTGCATCTCCGTTTTTCAGCTACTGAAATGTCTTTTTTCTCCCTAGCTAAGGAACATGTAATATGCAGAAATTTCTTTTAAATTTCCCTTGCAAGTTGGGAGCTGGACCGTAAAATTAGAGCAGTTGAGTGTAGAGGAGGTGAATCAAAGTTCATATGTTTGCTTCTGATGTTCCCCAGTCCCAAGTGAAATAGGTGTTTCCTTGGAATAGACGCTTTCGGTGATGAAGATGCGCTTCCCCCTAACAACAGTCAGCGTTGCCTGCCTGCTGCAGTACCACATAGCTTTAATTTTCTAGTTCTGCCCCTTGAGTGTTGAGTGGGTCAGGGTTGATGGCAGCAGAGGTGGCTGTGCTGCCCCATCCCTGTGTGTTGGGCTGAGGGCGCCTGGGAGGCTGCGAGAGAATGAGACACTGCTTTTTACCTTCCTCTGGAAAATAATTTTAGCCAGTGCTGCACTTGCAGGCTTCTCCTGTGTAGTTGGTTTGTGACTGGACTTAACTGTGGCAGTGTATAAAAGATTTTGATATTCTGTGAAATACCATGTAGAATTTAAATTTGATACTATAATAATTGAGTCCCTGTGACACTGGTTTTTGTTTTAACTTCTTTGGGGTTGGCACAAATCTTTCTTTTTTTTTTTTTTTTTTTTTCTTTTTCCAAGATGCTGTGAGAAACATTTCATCCAAATGCCAAATAAATTGTGTTCTGTAAGAGAAATGTTGTGTTCCAATGTCTCCTGATTTCTGCGTCAATGTGGTTCCCCAATGTTGCAATGTTTCTTAAATCATGCTTCTGCGCTGTGATCTTGCAGAAAGATCAATAGATGCATTTAACTTTGAGCAGGTAGGCTGCCAGAGTTCCTGTGGGTACAGAGTCCAGTGGGATTTTACCTGTATTAGTGTAATTTTAAGAAAGTCTTGGGTTTATACCCAAGAAAATGAAGTGCAGCATATTTCTGCTGCCCTCCCCAAACCCATGGGAAGATGCTGAGTCCAGGGGCAGGGAGTTACGCAGAAGGGAGAGAGGGTGGTCCAGACTCCCAGCTCCCTGTTTTTCCACGAGCCGCCGGGCTCGCAGTGTTTGCTGTGAGCGCCGGGCCGTGCCCCGCTCGCGGCCGCAGGGTGCGTTCATTGCTGAAAGGCGTCCAGCGGGCACTGTCACTGTCGCTGTGGGGCCAGGGAGGGCTCTGCTCCCCCGTCCCTGTGCCTGCAGAGGGCAGCTGCCTCCGTCACCCTGAACAGCCTGGCTCCAGAGCTGCATCGCGGCTCCAGCCGGGCGATGCTGGCTCGGCTGAGAGCGATGGGACGCAGCCCTTCCTCCGCTGCTGCTCCTGGGGGGACGAGCATCTATCGCTCCGTAGCAGCTGCCTGCTGTCGCGAGCTCTTGGAGGGGCTCAGTCTGGCCTGGACCCCCGTGGGGCTCTGCTGGTGCTGGGAGATCCTGTGCAGATACAACTTGCCCTCGCCGCCTGCCCCTTGCCTGGGGACAGGACAGTTCCTGTAGGGAGCAGCGTGGATTGTCCGAAGCACAGCCACGGCTCTCGGGGCTCCCCACCGTGACCTGGGGACACACGTGTGCGGAGGCAGCTGTCCGTGTTGACCCTCGGGTGTTGTGGCAGGGCATTGCTGGGCAGCCTCCTGCTGTAAGCTCTTAGCAGCTTAAAATGCGTTTTTCTGAGAGGGTGATGAGCAGCTGTGCTCAGCACGGCGTGTCCGGGGCACTCAGCCCCTGGGAGAGCGCCAGGGCGGGGGAGCGTGTCAGACACGCGCCGGGGCCGTGTGCCGGCAGTGACCCGGGGGTGCCAGGCCGTGGGGGGGGCGATGTCGCTGACCCCGGCGGCGGTGGGAGCGTGGGATGAATGAAGGGGCTGTGCAGCGGCGAGTGGCCGGAGCGCATCTGCCGGCCACAGTGCCTCCTTTGTGCCGGCGCCGGAGCCGGCTCCTGCTGCGCTCCCTGCCCCGCTCCCGGCTTTCTTCCTGGGCTAGCACCAGCTTATTATGGGGATCAAAGATCAGAGTATTTACTGCCTGTGAACTTCGCCTCTCTGGGTGTCCGCATCTCTTCGTGCACCCATCTCTGGGTGATGTGAACCACACTCTGGCGGCTCCAGTCTTGGTCTTGTCACTGTCCCTGTCAGCCCGGGTGCCCGGCCAGGCTCCCGCGTGGCAGTGCAGGATTTACCTCCAGGAGCTGTTGGTACCTCTGCCGTGTGCTGGCGCAGGGCTTGCTGATGGTGCACGTGGTGGGGGTTCCCACCACGGAGGCACCGTGCCCACGACCAATCGATGGCTGCGGCTTAAGTAACTATTTTTATCTTTCAGTGGTATTTTTCCCCTTATCATGGCTCTTGCCCTTGGTGCTGTGACTACGCGTGTCTGCGGGGACCTCGCCGCCTCCTGGCTCTGTGGCAGCAGGCTGATGGATGTGGTGTCGCCCTATGAGGACGGCACAAAGCTGCAGGATCAGCTGTGAGCTCACTACCAGCATCACGTCAGCAAGGCCGGCAATTTCAAGGCTTGATCTGGTTCCTATAGAAACTGGAGGTTTCCCCTGCCTGGCACGGGTGCCAGCAGCCAGCCATGCACTCTAGGGAGCAGGGCAGTGGGGATGGGTGGGAGCAGGGTAGAGCACAATGCTGCGGTGCTGCCACTGCCTTTCCACATGCCTCGTAGATCCCACTGCTTCCTTGCTCTGCTCCTGCTTCTTGTTGGGGCTGTGCTGAGCCCCACACTCTGCTCTTGCCCCCCCTTGCTAAAAATCACCACTAGAGAAGCCTGAAAACCTAAAAAGTGTCCATGGTTCAGTGAGTCTCATCTTCTGACCCCAAGAGTCTTGGGCTTCTCCCCACCACCTGGCAATATGGGCAGTCCTGCTGTGGGCATGTAGGAAGAGGGGTCACTTGGTGGGCTCATGTTTTCAAGGGAGGTCTTGGTGCCATGAGTGCTGGAACAGCTCCTCTCTTTCCTGGCATCAGTCGGCAGCAGGCTGCAGAGCTGGTACGACCCTCAGCCTCACCTGCCTGCCCTTTGCGGCTCTCTCCGGAAGGATGACCACAGCCCTCTGCAGACTACCTCATCCCTGGAGCAGGGGCCAAGTGTCAGCCATGGCACAGATCCAGACCAGCCCAGGGGACACCTGTGCTGCCGCCCTCCTCTGTGCCCTGCACTGGGGCCCAAACGTGGCTCGGTGTTGCCCAGGCACTGCCTGGGGCTGGTGCTGCCTGGGGGGAAGAAGGTGCCCCAAAGAATCGCTGCTGAGGATGAGCCCCTTGTAGCACACAGCAGCCAAGCAGCTCTGCTGAGCCAGAGCCCATCCCTGGCCAAGCTGGTAGCAGGAGGCTGCTTCCCGCTGCCCTCGCGCTGCTGCCGGGTTTGTTCATCCTGGCAGTGATTCGCCAGTGCTCCTGGCCAGGGCCAAGTGCCAGCGAGGGGAGCTGTGGGCTGGGCCCCTTGGCCTCCTTTCCTCTGCTGCCTGAGGATGGCACGGATATTTTAGGAGAACGTGATAACACCTTCCTACCTACCTGCTGAGATCCTGGCTCCTGTGGGACCTGCCTGGACAGGTGCAATGGGATGGCATATGCTCACTCTGTGCTGAGGAGCTGAACGGCTGCGTCCACCAGCATAGGATGCCTGCACTGGGCTCAAGTGCTGCTCAGGTGGGTGCCCCAGCACTGCCCTCCTGCACTGGCCAGCCAGTGCCCCATGGCTGTGAGTGTGAGCCAGTGCAGCCTTGTGCCCGCTGGAGAGGAAAGGGCTGAATCCTGCCCCAGCACTGTGCAGCTCCTTGGTGACTGCAGGGACTGAGGGTCCCCTATAGCATGGCTGTGGAGGCCGCCTGGGCCCGGAGGATGGGGCCCCAGGATGGTGCTCGCTGGGCTTTATCCAGGGAGGGGTCTCTGCTTGCAGGCATGAGCTGGATTTGGTCTGTGGGTCTCCATGGCACCGCCTGCCCCTCACCAGGTGGGAACCATCACGCTCAGACATGGGAGATGCAGGACCCGCTGCTGGCTGGGGAGTTTCCAAAGCTGGGGGGAGTGTATATCCCACAGCCTTCGTCTGCAAGGAATGGAGAGGGGATGGCCCAAAGCTGCTGTCCCCAGCCCGTTCCACCTCCTGGCAGGCCCCTGAAGTCCATCTGTAGTCCCACACACTGTGCGGGGGCGGGATGGGGCACTGCGGGGATGCTGCCGACCTCCAGCTTTGGGGATGGAGAGCGGGATGGTANGCGGGCAGGGACCCGGCGGGCGCGGGGGGCTGGCCGGGGGCCGGGCTCTCCCCGCTCCCTCCTAGCAGCCGAGGAGTTAAAAACTCAGCCCGGGTGATGAATATGTAAGAGCAGAGCCCAGGCTGTAGCCGAGCATCTCCCGGGCTGCGGGCGCTGCCAGCGCTGCCGCCCGCCCCAGCCCAGCACCGGGCGCACTGCGGAGGGACGGGACGGGGCGGTGCGGGGGTCCCCCCGCTGCCCCCCGCCGCCATGGGCCCCACCGGGCTCGGCATAACTTTCCTGACACTGCCCCTCGTCGTGCGAGCGGCCGCGGGAGGTGAGCTGCGCCCGGGGCGGCGGGGCCGGGGGGTCCCGCGGGGGG
>VXAD01004426.1:0-16587 GCA_013399195.1 Dicrurus megarhynchus | reverse complement strand
CCATCCCTGACACCCGTGCCCCATGTCCTTCTGTCCTCATCCCTGACACCCGTGTCCTCCTGTCCGCATCCCTGACACCCATGTCCTCCTGTCCCCATCCCTGACACCCGTGCCCCGTGTCCCTCTGTCCCCATCCCTGACACCCGTGCCCCATGTCCTTCTGTCCTCATCCCTGACACCCGTGTCCTTCTGTCCCCATCTCTGACACCCGTGTCCTTCTGTCCTTCTGTCCCCATCCCTGACACCTGTGTCCCGTGTCCCCATCCCTGACACCTGTGCCCATGTCCCTCTGTCCCCATCCTGACACTGCCACCCCTGCCCCGTGCACCTGTGCCCCGTGTCCCTCTGTCCCTGGTTCTTGTGTCCCCATCTCTGCCACTGCCACCTCTGTCCTGCTGTCCTTGTTCCCCGTGTCCTTGGGGCCCTTTTCTTTGTGTCCTTGGGCCCCTGTCCCCCATGTCCTGTGCCCCTATCCCCTCATATCCTCAGCCACCTTTCCCCTCTGCCCCATTCCCTATGTTCTTGTCCCCTTTGTCCTCATGCCACTGTCTCCATGGCACTGTCACTCCTGTCCTCCTGCCCCCGTGTCCCATATCCTTCTGTAGCTGTCCCTTGTGCCCTCATAACACTGTTCCTTGTGTCTCCATGCCCCCGGCCCCTGTATCCCCTGTGCCACTGGCTCCCATGGCCTCTTGCCACTATCCTTCACGTCCCGATGCCATTGTGCCTTGTGTCTTCATGTCCCTAGCCTCAGTGTTCCCATGCTCCCTATGCCCTACCACCCCCCTACTTTTCCCTCTCTTCCTCCCATGTCCCATCATGTCCTCTCCTGTGTCCCCTCCCCCTCCACGTTGCCATGTCCTCCATGCTGTCTGTGTGCCCATGTCCATTTGTGTCCCACCATTCCCAGCTGCACTGCCCAGCTCCAGCCCCTTGTGCCCAAAGGCCGCAGGGCAGCTGCCCCCCAGACATGCCCAGGTCCAGCCCGGGGTGGGCCCAGCCCCAGCTGGTGAGAACAGAGGGCCCAGTTGGCCGTGGTGAGCCCCATGTGGCTGCAGCCCACCAGCCCACTCCAGTACCAGGCCAGGGTGTGAGAGGCACCCAGGCAGTGGGACCAGGTGCCTGCCCAGGGGATCCATGGAGGGCAAAGGCTGTGGTTCCCAAAGGCATTGGGGACCAAAATGTTGGGCAGTAGCTCTGGGAGCAGGCAGCCCACAGGGTCCCCATCACCTGGGGGACCTATCCTGGCTGGCTGTGCTGTCCCCAGCAGAGGACAGTAGTGGCACCAGGCAGGGTCTGCCAGCAGAGACCCTCTGTACAGCTGCACACCCAAACCACCCCAAAGGCTCAGCACACTGGGCAGCCCTGCTGGGACCCAAAATCTGGGGAGGTGCTGTTCCTCTGCCAGGAATGCTGGGCTTCCTGGGAAAGAACATGGGAATGCACCCCCTCCCACAGCCATTGCTGAATCGGGGCCAAAACCCAGCTTTTCCCGCTCTCACCCTGCCCGTGGCACGGCCAGGCAGCGATGCTTGGGGTGCCACGTGCTGGAAAGTCTGTGCCAAGGCAGCGGAGCGTGGCGAGGCCAGGGCTATTCCTGGCTCCCAGCTGGTGTTTGGCCGAAGCGGGCTCTCGGTTTTGGCGGGCTCTCGGTTTTGGCGGGCTGTAATTTTAGCAAGGGCTATTTCCAAGCCGCGGTGCTGCGGTCAAAACAGCTGCCTGTGAGTGCCTGGCTCACCTGGGGGCTGTGATGTGCATCCACACCCCCTGCCCACAGCCAGCCCGAGAGGTCCGGCCAAAAGTGCCCAAAACATGGCAGGAATGTTTAAACCTGGTGTTTAAACAGGGGCTGCAGAGGAAGGGGAAAGGGCTGTGGCTCTGGCGCAGGGCTGGCAGCACGCACACAGGGTGGGGAGCTGTCAGTGAGGGTGTCACTGGCTGGGATAGGATCCCAGAACCCTTATGGCTGGAAAAGCTGTCTACAGTCACACTGACACTGCCAGGTCCAACCATGTCCCTAAACACCACATCCAGGGGGTGCAGGGTCTCATCCCACAGTGCACCCCATGTTTCCCTCCACTCTCCCTCACACTGTCTGCTCTGCCCACCCTGGCTGTGGAGAGGGAAAAAGGCAAATTTGGCAAAAAGTCCTCCCTAACTGGGTGAGCCAAAGGCTTCTGCTGCCTCCCGAGGGCCTGGTGAGGACCCCGGCAGCCACCCCCATCACACCTCTTAGCCACCACTGCCACAGCCTTGTTGTCACCATGCCACTAATGCTCTTAACACAAAATTTCTTAACATTAAGCTGAAAAGTCCCACCCAGGGAGTCTTAACAAGGTCTGCAATTCAATGACCACATTTCTCCAGACGGGGAGCACCAGGCCTGCAATCAAATTTTTCTCTATCAGCATACCTGACCGGGGATCAGCAGTTGTTTACCTCAAATATGAGAGAAAACAAGGCTTTGCTGAGTCCCCAGACCAGGCTCAGGGTTTGCTGGGGGTTGTTTTTTATTACCACAATAAACTTGAGATGATAAATATTTTGAAGCAGCTGAAAGGTGTTTATTTTTGAGTCGGTTCAGCTTGTTTACAATCTGCTTACAAGCCCGGGCACTTCTCTTTGGGGCTGTTTACTGGGCTCTCCCCCAGGCTCTGGTGGGGTTTCATACACATCTAAATAACCCCCATCAAGGGGGTACCTTCCTGCCAGCTGCGTGCCCTGGCAGTTGCTGTTTTGACACAGTTATGCAAATGATTGCTCTTGTCTTCACAAATGGGCTTGAATGCTCAGGTCGTGTTTTCAACCACACCAGCCTCAAACATTTATTTATCTCATTTAATTCTCTTTCAATTGCAGGGCAATAAGCCTTGGTCTTGCACTCTCTGGCTGTCTCCAGCTGGGGCTTTGACCCAGGGCTGCACAGGCGTGTTTGACACTATTTAGTCGTTCATGACTTGTATTTTATAATTTATATCTTGTATTTTATTAATTTATAACATGTATTTTATTAATTTATAACCTGTGTTTTATTTCCCAGACTTGGGGAAACCTGCCCCATATTTTGTGAACCTGGAGGCTGCCCCTGTACCCTGCAACAGGTCGGACTGAGGGATGACCCCAGTTAAGGGGCTGCCTTGGCAGCAGGGAGGGACTGATCAGTTTAATTCAGTAAATGAGAGAGTAAATTCGGGGTGACCTGACAGCAGGGTAGCAGCAGGAGGCTGGTCAGGCTGGTCCCCCTGTGGCAGTGGCACAGGGAGACAAGGCCACAATGTGAGCAGTGCCAGGTCTTCCCCGGCCTCAAAGCCCGCAGGTGTGGGGTCAGTGGTGCCCAGCCAGGGGGCTGGATGCACTGGGGTCACTGGAGGGGGGTGTCTGTGCCCGTGTCTGTGCATACGTGTGCAATGTGTGTGCACACACGTGTGTGTGCACGGTGCAGCAGCTGGGACATCCCACACCAGGGCAGGGACCACCCTGTCAGGCAAGACCCCACTGGGCACCCTGTCAGGGACCCTTCAGGGGACAGGAGGGGTGACCCCGGCCTGGGGACACCACCCTGCCATGGCACAGAGTCCCACCAGCCTTGGCACCAGCCCCCAGTGGGTCCCTGGTCCAGCACCACCACCCAGCCCGCCAATTTTGGGCGGCATCATGCCACCCCAAGACCTTCCCCCATCTCAGGGGCTGGTGTCCCCACAAGATGATGACCCCCCAAGGTGAGAGCCCAGTGAGGCAGGTGCACAGAGCTGGCCACCATCGCAGGGCTGAGCCGACTCAGGCTCAGCTGCGTGGCGCTCACTTGCCTTCACACGTCAGCACCCACTGGAGACAGTTTCGCTTCCTTTTTTGGGGTGGCCTTTCGAATTTCTGATTGGGGACTGTAGTGGGTGAGGAGTAAATTTAGCCAGGGGATGTCCCACGGCCGCACAGCTGCACGGTGGGGCTGGCTGGGGGGAAACAGGAGGCCAGTGCTGGCGTGGCACAACCTGGGCTCTGCTCAGCCTTTCCCCAAGTCCTTCAGAGAAGACAGCGACGTGAGCAGGGGGGGATGTCAGGATGGGGTGCAGGAACCAGCAGCTGCCCCTCCAGGTGCTCAGGGGCTGCACCCCCTGGCTCAGGCATGGCAGAGGCCATGGGTGTCACTCGGGCTTGGCACAGCTGTAGCACCAAAGCGAGGGGACTTGTGCCATCCACTGCTGCTCCGGTGGGTCTGGCTCTGCCCCACTCCCCCCAGCCTGGGCTGGGGCTATTCTGGGCCCCTGCTCTTGCTTTCGAGTTTCAGCCTTGCTGCCTCCAGGAACGCGTCTGTTTGTGAGGCCACAGCTGCGCTGGGGGCAGGCGGGACCCGTCCCCTCGGCTCGGGCTGTGCCACGCCACCCGTGGCTCTCCAGACGAGGTGTTTCATCAGCTCCAGGTGCACTCGCTCCGCTCCTGCCACGTCCCCACAAAGAGAGACCCCACCTCCTCCTGGCACGAGGCGGTGGGGCTTGCCCGGCCTGGGGAAATCACCAGATGTACATCACTGATATACAAGAATAAAAAGCAAGTCAGGGCTGCTTTCTGGGGACAAATGTGGCCAGAGGTGGTTGTCATGGAGGGGAGGGTTTGGGGAGCACAGCAGAGCTTTGGGCTCAAGGTTTGTGGCAGTGGTTTGGGGATGAGGGTTGCAACAGTTCCTGTAGTCCCACACTCTTTTGCCTTCATTCCTGCATCCCTCACTCTGTTCTCAGCTGTGCAACCCCTCCAAGCCCAAGGTGTCCAAACCCCCAGGGTTTATCAAATGCCCCCTCAAAGATTTGTTAAGCCCCCACCTGGGAGCCTCAGCCTGGGAAAGCAGTTCTCACCAAGCCCCAACCCTCCATGGGATCCACTGCTTCTCTTTGCAGCTAATTAAAGCCCTCCTGAAGCATCTCATTTACTAAATTAGATCCCACTCATTTTAAAATTACTGGCAAGCTGGGAAAATGAGAAAATAAATGACTGTTAAAATTGCAGTACAGGAGCCGGCAGAGTGAGAGCAGGAGCTGCAGCTGGGGAGGGGAGGGAGGTTTCGGTTCTGCTCAGCACATTTGCTCACCAGACACCCCCAGCGAGGGTGGTGCGGGAGTGGATCCAGATTGCTCTTCCCAAACACTGCTTCCCTCCCTGCCAGGGGATGGATCAGGCCCTGCATCCCTCTGTGATTCCCAGCCGAGGCTCTCCAGCCCTGTTGAAGGCTTGTTAAGGGTAAAACTCTGGCTGGGAATTTGCCAAGTTGCAGGCAGCAGGGGAGGATGGGAGCCCTGGAGGGGCCAGGGCCACTGATCTATAATTAATCAGGTTTTTTTCTTGGCAGTCATTTCTTATGGAAAAGATTTAGCAAAATCTTTTAATCAATAATTAGTGAGGTTTCCTGCCCCCTGAGTCAGAGATGTGCCTGTGCTCTGCCCACACAGACCTGAGCTGAAGTGAGACCCCAGCTCATACCCCAAACTGAGCTCATGAAAAGCTGGGGCTGGCGTCCTGTGACCAAGGAATGGGCTTTACTCAGGAAATGTCAAGATGAATCTCAGGACCTGCGGAAAGCATTGCCCTGCCACCTTCCTCCAGAGCCCCCCCAGAAATGGGGCATTTCTCTGGGTAAAACCTGGCAGCACACATGGGATGGGGATCCTGTGTTACCTGTCATTCACTCCAGCCTCAGCCACTGCTGAGGTGATTTAACAACTGCTGGAATTTATAATTATTGAGGCTTGATGTTTCCAGTGGAAAAGAAGTGAACATCCTTCCTGGCGGAAGATCTTGGTCCTTGGGGCATTTCTGGCTGGCAGAATCCCCAGCAGCAGCTCTCCTGGCAGCACCACAAGGCTGGTTGAGATGCGAAAGGCAGGGGTTTGCCAGGGAATAACCTTGCTTGGGCAAGGAAGACAATCAGTGGCAGCGTGGAGGAGCTGCTGCCATCTCTGGGCTCACATTCCCCAGCAGTGAGCTTGGATGGATGGATGGATGGATGGATGGATGGATGGATGGATGTGGCCGTGCTGCAGGGACCCTCAACTTCAGGACCATCTACCACAGCCCAGTAGCCCCCAGTAGCCAGCCCTGCACCTCTGCCACAGCAGGTTCTCTTTGCTCAGGAAACTGTGTTAAAGAAGCTTGTCTTGAAACAAAGTGGGACAGATCCCTCCATCATCTGTCCTTCCTTCTTTTCCCTGAGCATCCTGCTGCTGGCTCCTTGAGGCCAGCAACAGCCCAGGGGTTCTCTCTGTAGTGGTGGAATTTGGGATTTCCTGGGAAAACCATGAGCTCGTCACCCCACACATGGGAAGGGACATTGTGACTGCCCCCATCAGCCCGGTCCCCTGCGCAGGGTGACGGGAAGGGGGTTTGCCCTATGCATGGGGCTGTTCCATGGCAAGGCCTTGTCTGCCCAGCTGAGGAGGAGGATAAAGAGGGATTAAAGGCAATGAAGTTGTTTTGGAGCGTGTTTTGGCCTGCTGCCAGCTCCCTGACAAAAAGCAGGAGGGAAGGGGGACTGTGTTCTCATATCAACGCAGGCTGGAGCATGAGGGAATTGACAACAGTCCTGCTGTAAAGGATTTGAGGGAATCAGTGGATAATGACCTGGCAATGTGCACCTGCAGTCCAAAAAGCCAAACGGGTCCTGGTCTGCATCAAAACCAACAAGGGCAGCAGGTTGAGGGAGGGGGTTCTCCCCCTGTATTCTGCTCTGGTGAGGCCCCAGCTGCAGTGCTGTGTCCAGCTCTGGATCCCACAACATAAAAAGGATATAGACCTGTTTGGGTTAGTCTAGGGGAGGCCACAAAGATTTCAGAGCACTGGAGCACCTCTGCCATAAGGAAAATCTGGGAGAGCTGGGGCTGTTCAGCCTGGAGAGGATAAAGCTCTGGCAAAACCTTATAGCAGCCTTTTAGTACTCGAAGGGGGCTTACAGGAAAGAAGAATACAGACTTTTTATCAGGCCCTGATGCAATAGGATAAGAGATAATGTTTCTTAACTAAAGAAGGGTCAATTTAGGATAGATAAAATTAAGAAATTTTTTACTGTGAGAGTGGTGAGGTTTTGACACAGGTAGCTGAGGGAAGCTGTGGATGTCCCATCCCTGGGAACATTCAAGGTCAGGCTGAAAGGGGCTCTGAGCAACTCGATCTGGTTGATGTCCCTGTTCATTTCAGGGAGCTTGGACTGGATGACTTTTAAAGGTCCCTTCCAACCCAACCCATTCTAGGGTTCTATGATTCTGTGTCCCCAGAAGACACTTGCAGGGACATGTGGCAACCCAAAGCCTGGTGGAGGAGCAAGGCACTCCACTGGCACAGCCTGGTGGGGGGATGTAGGGGGGCCATGCCCCCTTTCCCAAGAGGCCGGTGTGGGACACCTCTCCCAGAACTGCACACAGCGTGGCTGAGTGCTTCCAGCCCCTGTCCCTGGCATGGCTGCTGGCTGCCCTGATGGGGTGGCAGCAGCAGAGCACTGGTGCTTTCAGCACAGCCATGGCTGTCAGCCCTTCCATGGGCAGGGCTGCAGGGCTGTGCTGGGGATAGGGACAGGACATGTGACATGCAGGAGCCCATGTTGCTGTGGCACAGGCTGTGATGGACAGACTGCTGCTTGTGCTTAACTGGCAGCTGCACCAGGACCCCCAATCTGGGAATCAGGGGGGTGACTGAGAAATGGGGGCAGAGCCAGGCCTGGTGGCAAAGGGACGTGATTGGCCATGCCTCTGCCACAGGCCACATGTGCCTGCAAGGCACCTGGCACCCAGAGGCCGACAAGCAAGGGTTGAGGATGGCACAGCCAGGGCCATGTGTTCAACGAGTGCATGGGGTGCCCCAGGCTGCTCGTTCCCTTGTCTTGGCAGTGCCAGGGGGTTTCATTGGGGTCCCCAGAGTTGAGCAAAATCTTCACAGAGCCCCTGCAATATGAGTGTGTGTGTACATGTGTATGTGTTCCCATCCCACCCTCCATACTGGTGCCACTGGGCTGGGGCCGTGCAGAGCGTGGGAGCGGGCGCGTTGGAAGGACACAGAGACAGGGATGCTGAGCCAGCACTAGTTCAGTGTCGGTGTTTATTTGTGTGACACTCAGAGTGGGGGGACAGGAGCAGGGGACAGGGGGACATGGGCAGAGACATCTGCGGCGGGGGGAGCCGCTGTTCCCAGAAGTGGGGAGGAGGGAGGGAGCCAGCAAAGGGCTGGCAGGGTGGGGTTAGTAGCACTCGGATCTGTTCACGGTCTTCTCCACATTTCCAGCATCGTGCCTGACCTTGCACGAGACAGAATTGTAACTCTGCCACGTGCTGGCATCCAGCGACAGGTAGCTGCTGGCCATGTACTGGTTGTTGCTCTGCCGCTGGGACGGACTGGTCACCACACCATTGCTGATGGTTTTGCCATCAGCCACCCATTCCACCGTCACGGTGCTCGGGTAGAAGTCCTCCATCAGACACACCAGGGTGGCTTTGCCCTGGGACATCTCCTCGGAGGATGGCGCGAAGAGGTGGACGGTGGGAGAGACTACGGGCTGGCCTGCAAGGGACAAGAGCGGTGCGGGGTCAGAGAGGGCCCTGTCCCCCACCACAGCCCCTGCCTGCCCTGCTGGCACTACCCAGAAACTCCCCACTTTCCCCACAGTCAAGAGCTTATAACGCATAACTGTAATGTATTTAAATTTGGGAGATATATATATATATATATATATAAAATATGTGCATATATGTGTGTAATACACATGGACATATACATACATCTCATATATACCTGTATATATGTTTTATATACACTATATGTACCTGTATATGCATATATGAATTACATATTATAGATACATACAGCTAACATACATAGTACATATAAAGTGTACAATATACATACATATGTAGTCCATATCAAATGAATAGATGTATAATTCTACAAAATGCATTTAGCATGAATATTTATACATTTCTGTATCTCATATATATAAAAGGACATTTTTTATATATATATATATATATATATATATCTATATATATATATATCTATCCCTAAATCTCAATTTCTTTGCCTTAAAGCCGTTTCTTTCCTTTTACGAGGCAATTTTTTTAAAAAAACCCAGAATTTCACAGACAAACCATCCTGTTTTCTGCTCAGTTCTGCTTTCAGATATTTTCTGACTTGTCTCTGAAAAACTACCACTAAAAATCACCTAAAGGAAGACAGAAAAAAGATGTTTGGTCTTTCTGAGGTGGTTCTGCTGCCTCCTCCAATGTGCACTGTCTCTATCTCTATCTTCACCTCTATTTTTATCTCTATCTCCTTTCGAAAACCAGGATGACTCTGCCATTAAATACTTTCTGATGAAGAAATGGTCGAAGAACATTTTTTCTCGATCTTAGACCTGAGTAATTTGGTTCAAATTGGGATTTTTGGCCAAATTCTTTTAAAAATTACAGACAAAGACAGACAAATGACATTTCCGGCAGCATTTTCAGCACAATAATCTCCATTTTTGACATGTCTTACCTGGACGACGGGCTCTTTAAGATACCCCTGGAATCTTTTGTCTAAGATTCTGGGGACGTGCTGTTTTAACGTGAAGTCAGGGGTGGCTGTGGGCTGCTCACAGCCAAGGACAGGCTGTCCTTTCATGGCACCTGCACCCTTGGCCGTGGGACCCCGCAGAAGAGTCCCTGCCCCTTACCAGGGGTGACAGACTTAGTCCTCAGGACTAAGAGTTGAGGACTTAACTTACTTAGACTGACAAATTTCTTTGACAAAGACAAAAATCACCTCTTTTACAGACCTAAACCTGAGTTTTCTTCCCCCTGAGACCTCAGACACATTTCCTGGACAAATTTTAAGACGTTTTGACCAAGAAAATACCCCCCCAATCCTCAGTGGCGTGCACAGAGTCGTCAGAGTCCGCAGGGACGAGACAGAGCCCCCGACGCTGGGCTTAGTGCCTGGCCCCAAACGGGCGGCAGACCCCAGCCCGGCGCCAAGTCCGAGAAAAAACCCCCAAATCACCAAAAATCGACAAAATGTCAGAATTCCGCGGTGGGGAAGGAAAGACCGAGGGGAAATCGGCGACTCACCTATTACGGTCAGCATCGTCCCGGACCCGAATATACCACACAGTGACACAGGGCCATACAAAAACCTTCTGCCTCATGGCAGAGCAGTCCTGGGCCCCATGGATGTGGCAGGATGGAGAGGATGGTCTGGAAATATCCCAATGGACGCAGTGGAATGAAGGTGATGTGATGGAGATGTCCCAATGGACACAGCAGGATGAAGGTGTGGGCACAGCTGTATCTGTGGGGTTTTGGTCCTGGCTGGGCTCTTTCAGTGCAGCTCCCACCACCAGCAAAGTAGCTAATAGCTGAAGGTCTCTGCAGGCAACTTATTTTTATTAATATTTACCCTAAAAATATGAAAAGGCAAGAAGCAGAGATGCCTATACAGAGCTGTGATAGCCAAGGAAGGGGTGAGCCAGAATCGGTTTCAGCTAAAACCAATTAACTTCAAATTTCCCTGTAAAGTCTTGGCTGCTGCTTTGAAAAGTGGTTTTCCCAGTGTGGTGCCAATCCCACAGATTGGCAGATTCAGTGCTCAGCTTGGACCACCGAATGCCAACAGCACCAATGTAACCTCAGATATTCACATGGTGTGGTTTGTGCAAGTGGTTATAGAAAGAAGCAGAGTCAGCGAACTTCCTGAGTCACAGGAACTATATAAATAGCTCACTACAAAACAGGTGACACTTCAAAGATTTTGTGGTTTGAGACGCTTTTGGAGTCTGCCTCTGGGAAAGTTTATGCTTTGGTGCAAAGCCAGAAATTATCCAAAAAAGAAAAAAAAAAATCACTGAAATTGTCTATGCAAAGAATTTGGCTGAAGCCAGTGCCCTCAATTGTGGATGATCATTTTCTGAGCATTTCTCAGGCTTCAATGAGGTTTCAGTTTCATTTTGTGGGAGGACAAAACAGGGGGACAATGTTCAACTCTTCAATCCTGCTCTTCTCTTTGGAGAGAGGCATGGAGGAGCACAAAGGCTGTGCTGGATGCAGCAGGGTGTTGCTGAAGTAGCTTTTGGCATTGCCACCAGAGCAGGAGATCTTGACAGTCTCTCCCACATTGGCTGACACCAAGGACGGCTGACTCAGAGATCCTGCTTGGACCAGGGAATGTGGAGAGGGTGAGGGGAAAAAAGGGAGTCAGTCAGTGCCCCAGAACAGCCCTCTCTGAGCTGCAGGACAGGGCTCCTGTGCCAAAAAGGTCCTGCTGGAACAGAGGCATCACTGCCCCAGACAGAGCCCAAGGCCTGAGCCCAAGGCCAGGACCCCGTGAGGAGACCTGGCAGAGCAAGAGGCCAAGGCTGGCAGCAGCATGAGGTGATGGGGCATGCAAGAAGGCAATGCCAGGCACTGCACAGCAGCAGGGTCACCTCCTGCACAGCATGGGGCAAGCAGGAGGCCATTCACAGCCAAAGGCCATGGAGTGGGGACACGAGGCTGCCTCAAGCCCACAGCCCTGCTCATACCTGAGAGAGAGGGCAGAGAAGGACCATCTTTAATTCCTCTGTTTCCAGAGAGCTGAGCCCACTGCAGTGATGGTCCAGGAGCTCCTGGCACAGCTGGGCTGGGAGCTTGGCAGGCAGGCAGCTGGCAGGGCCCTGGGCACCAGCCAGGGAAATCAGGAGTAGCTTGGTTCTGGAACACAGGGCAGGGACAGGGCTGCTGGGAGGTCATCCCGGCACTTCTTTATTGAGGGTGTGGGCAAATGCTGGGCAGGCTTCCTAGAGAGCTGGATGATATCCCAGGCCTGCAAGTGTTATACAGGCACTTGGACAATGCCCTCCATTTTGGTCATCCCTGAAGTGGCCACGCAGTTAGACTGTGTGATCACTGAAGGCCTCTTCCATCTGAAATAGTCTATTCAGTTCTATCCTATCTGCTCCCATCCACAGATAACAAGGGAAGGGCTGTAACGATGGAGCTGTGTCACTGGGAACACCCACATTCACCACAGGGCAGAAAAGGGCAGGGTTGTGCCAGGGACCTGCCCCACCATCAAACAGGGACAGCAGAGACTCCTAATTGGCCCCTGCCATGGCCGGAGAACTTTGTACCCCTTCCCCATTGCTCCGTTTCACCATGGTAACATTATCACTGCCACTTTTGTAGTTACCACATTAACAGACAGCCTTGTCCTGGGCTTGGACCCCAGAGATAGTTACTGTGCTCATGGAGCTGGACTGGGATCTGGAGAATTGTGAAGGGATGTCCAGTAGTCCCAAGTCATTGTAGTAGATTACAGTGACAGGGGCATAGCCAGGAAACTTAGGCTGGTACCAGTCACAGCTGCTGCCATCCCTGAAGCAGATGACTTTGATGGCTTGTCCCATCACCGAGTAGAGCTGACAGAGCACTGCCTGGACCAGGGAACCTGGAGAGGGAGAAGATGGAGAAAAGAAGATGGGGGTCAGCCAGTGACCTGGACCTGGCCCTCTGTGGTCAGGGGAACAGTGAAAGGACAAATCTGCCTGCAGGAACATGGGACATACATGGGACATGACAGCACTGCTGTGAGGTCATAACTTCCTCAAATGACAGGGGATGGGCACAGTCCTGGGGCTCCAAGGGATGGCTGAGGCAGAAGGTTTTTGTACCACTTCCCCATTGCTCTGTGTCACTGTGGCAGCATCACTGCTGCTGTCATAGCCAGCACAGAAATAGACAGCCTCGTCCTCGGCCTGGACCCCAGTGATGGTTAACGTGGCCGAGGAGCCGGACTTGGATCCGGAGAATCTCGAAGGGATGCCCGAGGGTCTGTTGTCGTTGCTATAGATCACAGTGACAGGGGCACTGCCAGGGACCTTCTGCTGGTACCAGCCATAGCTGCTGCTACCCGAGCAGGTGATCGTGACGGTCTCTCCCACCTTGGCTGACAGCGAGGGTGGCTGAGTCAGCGCTGCCTGGACCAGGGAACCTGGAGAGGGAGAGAAGAGAGGGAAGAAGACGGGGGGCAGTCAGTGTGCCAGGGGCACAGACCTGCCTGGGCAGCAGGACGGGGCCCCTGTGCCCAAAGGCCCCATCCAGGCACAGTGAGTCTGTCCATGGCACCTGTGCTGTGGGCGAGCACCACGAGGAGAAGAGGGGCCCAGGCCATGGTGCGATCCCACCAGCTCAGCGTCCCCAGAATGATGGGGCTGTGCTGTGGACCCTGACTCCCTTTTAAGCCCCTGCCCGCCCAGGACACGTCCCCTCCATGCAAATCCGACCCTGCGGTCACGGCCGGATCCTGCCTGCGCCTCTCTCCGCACATCCCTCCCCGCTCCACCCCCAGCCCCACCACCCCAGATGCAGCAGGGCTTGTCCCCAGGCACAAAGTGGAGACACCTCCCAGCTCTGAGCCTGAAACCCAACAGCACAGACCCCTCTGTCCCCAGACCAGGCTGAGTGGCTACAGTGCCTAAGAAGGGAGAGCTGGGCACTGGGGCAAGGGCATACAGGATCACCTACAGTTCCCAGTGATGGGGCTGGAATGATGCCAATCTCCACCATTCCCCAACTTACTTTTGGCATTTTCACCTCCTATGGGTGTTCCAGGCCCTTAAAATACCCCCTTGCTCTCCTGCTTTTGTGCCCTGACTCTTCTTCTGACAGCTGAGATCTACCACTCAAGACCAAGACTTTTGCTCTTCCCAGACATTCACACCCCAGAACAATGGGAGCGGGCCAGCACTGAGCCCCGGGGTCCAGCAGTGCCTCCCCATGAGCTGATCATGAGCCCAAGGTGCTGGTGCTCAGCAGAGGCAGCCAGAGCTGGGGCAGCCCCTGGTCAGCCCTGCTCTGACTTGGGGCACAGGGATTGTGGCTGTCTTTGGCAGTCCCAACCCAGACAAAGAGTGGCTGCACCACAGGAAATTCCCTCTCCCCCAGGACTCTCCCTGTCGCTGACTGTGCTGTCCCCAGGGTACCCAGGGCACCAGGAGCCCATCTGGCATGGGGCAGGGCTGCAGGGCTGTCTCCCTGTGAGCAGCACAGAGGGGACCTGCTGGAGAAGAGCACATGTCCTATGGCAGGAACGGCTACAAAGGCACAGATGCTGCTCCACATTGTGGCTGGGCAGCAGCAAGCAGCACCTGAGAGTGCCCCACTGGAGCAACAGTGGGCTTGTGTCTTTCTTTTCCCATGCTGGGAGTTACCATGGCCCTGATCACCACTGGTGTCCCAACCAGAAGAGTGAGAGCCTGCTCCTGCTTCTCCTCCTCCTCTCCCAGCCATGGGTAATGTGGCCATGGAGATGAGTCTGTTCCCAAGTGCTGTATATCCCCTCCCAAAATGCCAGGGAACAGGCATGGACCTGGGGCTCTAAGGGGATGCCAGGCTGGGACACCAGGCACAGCCACATTCAGTGCAGGGCAGCAAGGGCAGGGCCATGGTGGGAACCTGATTCCCCATCAAGCAGGCACAGACGAGACTCCTGACTGATATCTGCAATAGCAGGAGGTTTTTGCATCACTTGCCCATTGCTGCATGTCACTGTGGCAGCAACACTGCTGCTGTCCTCACCACCACAGAAATAGACAGCCTCGGCCTGGACCTCAGTGATGGTTAACGTGTTCGAGGAGCCGGACCCGGATCCGGAGAATCGAGAAGGGATGCCCGAGGGTCTGTTGTTATTGCGGTAGATCACAGTGACAGGGGCACTGCCAGGGACCTTCTGCTGGTACCAGCCATAAGCATTGTTGCTACTCCCACAGCAGATCAAGGTGTTTTGCTGCAGGGACATGGACACTGGGGACAGCTGAGCCAGAGCCAAATGAGAGCCATGGGCTGCAGTAGAAGCTCTCCATGCCCAGCCAGAGTACCCTGGGCTCCCATGTTCTGGCAAATGCGCACACGCCCAGCCCTGAGCGGCCAGGCTGACTGCAATGCTGCTGGGCCCTGACTGGGACTCAGGCAGTGCAGCAGATACGTGGCTAAGGTGTTCTTGGGCAGCTGCAGAGGCTGCAGCTCCCAACACTGTCCCAGGCTTCTCTGCCACTCACATGGATATTGGGCAGTGGGGATGAGCCCAGGCAAGGGCTTCTGCAGCACCAGGGCCCAATCACTGGGGACACAGTTGTAGAATCATAGAATGGTTTGAGTTGGAAGGGACATTAAAGACCATCTGGTTCAACACCCCTGCCATGGGCAGGGAAACCTTTCACTAGACCACGTTGCTCAAAGCCTCATCCAACTTTGCCTTGAACACTTCCAGGGATGGCCCATCCACAAGTTCTCTGGAAAACCTGCTCCAGTGCCACATTGTGCTCAGAGTCACAGCCCTGAGACATGGAACACAAAGGGAAGACATCCAGGAAGGGAAAGGAAAAGTCCCAAAGCTGGAGAGGTGGTCATGCCCGGCAGAGCGGAATGAGGCACCAAAACCAGCCTTTTTGACACTCAAGCTCTCGCTTGCTGGTGGCTCAGTGTCACCATGAGATCAGCACTGCTGCTGTTGAAGCTACCACAGTAATAGCCTCGTCCTCAGCTTGAACACCAGTG
Source organism: Dicrurus megarhynchus (assembly GCA_013399195.1). NCBI lineage: Eukaryota > Metazoa > Chordata > Aves > Passeriformes > Dicruridae > Dicrurus > Dicrurus megarhynchus. Next base: position 1,048 of record VXAD01004426.1, on the reverse strand, counting down.
ATCCTCTGGAGGCACACACAAAACCAGAGAATCGCGAAGGGATGTCCGAGGGACTCCCGTCATTCCAGTAGATCACAGGGACAGGGGCACTGCCAGGGACCTTCTGCTGGAACCAGCCATACTCATTGCTGCTCCCAGAGCACATAACCCAGACAGTTTGTCCCAGGTCGGCTGGCACCGAGGACGACTGACTGGACCGGGGAGCCTGGAGAAGGGAGAGGTGAAAGGCAATAAGATGGGGGTGAGCCATTGCCCCAGGAGCACATCCCTGCCCAGGCAGTGCAACAGGGCTCCTGTGCCCAATGGTGCAATGGGGGAAAGGGACCCGGTCGTGGCTACAGAAACCTGGGGGAATCAGAGCTCAGGCTGGCCCAGAGCAATGCAGCAGAGGCAGCTTCAGCAGCAGCAGCAGCAGCAGCAAGAGGGGTAGAGAAGCAAAAGGTAACAGGGCTGGGGATGAGGCAGTGCCATTCCTGTTATAGGAACAGGGGGAAGAGTCACCTCCTGTGCCTTGTCGTGCACAGTCATGTCCTCGGGCAGGGGACAGGAACCTGCCTCAACTCCACTATCACAGCTTTGTTTGGCCACGAGGAAAAATGGCTCAAAACCTTCCTCTCTTGACACTGGGTTCTGTGCCTCACTTCCCCATTACTCTCTGGCTTCATCACCCCCATCAGCACTGCTGCTGTCCCAGCTACCACAGAAATAGACAGCCTCGTCCTCGGCCCAGACCCCAGTGATGGTTAAGGTGCCCGTGGTGCCGGATGCAGAGCTGGAGAATCTCAAAGCGGTGCCCGAGGGTCTGCTGTTGCTGCCATAGATCACAGTGACACAGCCCAAGGCACCCCAGCACAGAGGCAGCAGGAGGAGGACATGGTCAGCAGTAGCAAGACATGATGAGTTTGGGAACAAAGGCACACGGATCTTTGTAGGGATAAGGACAATGACCTTCAGAAGTGGGGGAGAGAAGGACAAACTCCAGTTCTGTGGGATAAAAAAAGAAGGACATTTGCAGCCAATGCTGCAGAGGGTTAGAGGCTACAGGGAC
>VXAD01004425.1:135713-164425 GCA_013399195.1 Dicrurus megarhynchus | reverse complement strand
TCTTGCAGTAAATTAATCCCAAGCATTTGCTCCTGCATTCTGCCACAGTTCGCCTCAAATACCACTGGATTTGGAGCCTTTCAGTGGCGAGGGCAGCTGCAGGTGTCTCAGGCAAGACCTTGGTGGAGACCTTCCCTTGTCAGCAATTTGCCAAGGGACCCTCAGAACACCTATCCTGTGGTTTTCGTCCATGGAACTAGTGGGATTCTCAACCCTGCAAGAGGCAGAAGCACCAATAATCCTGGCCCTTCCTCACTAGGACTTTCAAAATAAGCCAAGGTTTTCTGTGTCTGTTCAAATTAGCTTTAAAGGCACTGATTTAACAGATAGGGTATTCCACCCCTCCTGAAATTCATTGGTAATTAGAAATGGACACAAAATAAAAAGGAATTATTTCCTACTCTGCATGGAAATAGGTAACAGATCCACACTCCCAGAGCTTTGGGTCCCACCTTGGAATCTCGTGAACACCCATGGACATGGACAGTGGCACTGGGATGTTTGGGTGTCCGGGAGACAACTCCCTGCCACTATTAATAACCACCAAGAGAAGATAAAGATCAGCCGAGGGATTATTCCTGTAAGCACTGCCTGCTGTTTAACCACAAGCAGCTCTGCAAGGAAAGGAATCCCAAGTGTTTTCCACCACAGGAGGCAAAAATATTGACTGACTTCATCAGTCCATCCATAGGGCTTGTTTCCCAACACCAGCACACCAAAGTGACATTAAGGATCAGGTGCCAAAGATGCTGCATCGTGCTTCGGCTCTCCGTATGTGTAGAGACGTTGGAATCATGGAATTACAGAATGGATTGGGTGGGACGGGACCTTAAAGATTATCCAGTTCCAACCCCCTGCCATGGGCAGGGACACCTTCCACTATCCCAGGTTGCTCCAAGCTCTGTCCAACCTGGCCTTGAGCACTGCCAGGGATCCAGGGGCAGCCACAGCTTCTCTGGGCACCCTGTGCCAGGGCCTCAGCACCCTCACAGGGAAGGATTTCTTCCCAATATCCCATCTAAACCCACCCTCTGGCAGTGGGAAGCCATTCCTCATTGTTCTGTCACTCCAGGCTCTTCCCCAAATCCCTCTCCAGCTCCCTTGAAGCCCCTTTAGGCACTGGAAAGGGCTTTAAGGGTTCTCCAGAGCCTTCTCTTCTCCAGGCTGAACATTCCCAGCTCTCCCAGCCTATCTGTGTAATGCTCCAGCTCTTGGAGCACTTCCTGGCCCTTCCTAGCCTCCTCTGGACTCCCTTGAGGATCTCTCCATCCATCCCAAAGCCACCACAGCTTGCACAGACAGAAGCTGCTTACAGGAGGAATCTGTCCTAAGGGAAGGCACACACAAACCTTGCCCTGTTGGAAACACAGGGCTGGGGAAGAGCAGCCCAACCTCCCAGCGCTGCTGGAAAACATTTCAGCTGAGGAAGGAGCTTTGTTTCACTGGAGACAGCAGCTCCCCCTTGGCTTTAGACACAACCAAAGGCAAACCCACTGATTAGAGGCTGAATAAAACAATATATTCCAGTCCTGCCCACCTCTCCCCCAGGGAACCAACAGGGCACCGGGTTCAGACAACTCTTCCTAATGAGACAGAATTCTAGAAAATGGGGAAAAACCCCTCCCCTTTCTTCAGAAGTCTTGGAAAGTCCACTACCAAACCCAGAACCAGCCAGGCCACCCCTTTGCCTCAGGTTTTTTTCCAAGGGAAAGATGGCTCTTCCACCTTTTAACAGCCCCAATGCTCATTTTCCATCACCAGTTACTCCGTGGTACAAAACATTCATTAAGGCACTTTTAGTTCAGAATTCAGAGGCTCCATCTACTTCCTTGTTTACATGAGCTCACACCTTGGAAATTGTTACATCTCCGAGTGCCATCAAACTCTTCCCAAATTGCACATGAGTCCTCTGCTGTGATTTGTCACAGTTTTCAGCTTCTAATTTTTCAAAATTGGAAGCCCAGACCAGCAAGGCCCTTGACCATCCACTTTTCTGTCGCCAGCACTAGTCTGGCAAAAAGCCTTCAAGCCAGGCTGTTTTTCCACAGCTGTTTTTCCATGGCTTTCTGTTCTAGTCTTTATAAAGATTTATAAGCTTTAGTACAAAAGAATTCAAATCCACAGCAAAATACTTTAAATTCAATTATATCAGCAAAATAACTTATTTTTCTCATTCACCCCATCACAGGTTCTGGTGGGGCCATCAAGTGGTACAGATGCAGTGTGGAGAAGAGAAATGATCCTAATTCTTTCCTTTCTCCAGTTCCAGTTTTCTCAGTGAGGTTGGGAAAAATAAGGAGAATATAGTTTACACGAGAAGATTGGAGTCTGTTTTTAGTGACTGGCAGACAACACAGGTAGGGAAACATTTCCACCCCTCTCAGCACAGGCAAACCATAAATACAGGATGGAATCTTGGAACAGAAATTATCAGGTGCCTTTTACCAAGGTGGCATTTCCCCAGACAGCAGCCAGTGTAAGCACAGCCCACAGGAGAGGAGAGGAAGATCTCCCTTCTCCTGGGACAGGTGTTGTACCTGTTTACCTGCCTTGCACACCGTCAGCAGCAAATTTTCCTTATGGATAACACGTCAGAAAAAAAAATTCCAAGATAATTGTTAATTTGCCAGGATGACAGCCCTGGGACAGACATTTTTCCTGCTGTGCTCATGCTCTTTTCAGAGTAGCCTGAACAAGTTTTCCAGCCAGGAGACCCCATCTTAGCACAAACAGTGCCACCCCTCAGTACTCCAGTTATTTACACATCGGCTTTTGGCTGCAGAGAAGTGTCCTGAAAGCCCCAGGCAGGACCAGAACCTTCAGCACAGGTCCCTTGTGCACAGTTCAGGTGCACACAAAGCACACACCGGCCTCAAACTCCTCCCTCCTATCTCACCTTCTGGAATGCCACAAAAGAAGGAATTCCGACCTACTGGGCTTTCCACCCCCTCCCTGCCTTCTGGGCACTGCTGGGCAAGGGCAGCGCTCCCTTCCCAGCCTGCTGGATTCAGTTTGATTGCTCCAAGCTCTCCCCGCTGTGCAATTACAACTGAAATGTTCTACAGGGGTGTAACCAGACCAAGAGATGTCCCAAAGCATGTGAGCTGAAGACAACCCTGCAACCACTGCTCTGGTATCCAACACTAAATCAGTGGTTTCAACCTTCTTCTGACCCCCAAACACAGCTAATGAGGGCAGGAAAATGAATTTAAACTAAGCATAATGGGCTCATTTTTCAACACCGGGTTTTACAGGTTCACAAAGAATTGAGTTTCCCCAGCACATGGATTTCAAACCACTGGCCAAACCTAGTAGGTCAGAAAGGGAAAAACAGAGTTGCTGGCAGTGCTGGAAGCACTGGTTACCCTGAGTTACACACAACTTGACATAAACTGGAGGAGAACCCGAGCCCCTGCTCATACCCACTGTGAATATGGCATCAGGTATCTGTGCAGGTTACACTTCATAAGCAAAAAGATCCATGGAAAGTGCATTAAAATTGTTCCTACCTGTCCTTTCCCAAGGCAAGGTTTTTCCATACAGCAAACCTTTTCTGAATTAAAAAGATAACACTTCATTCAGATGGAGAAGAAAAAGATGAGATCTGCTAAATTTCCCTAAGCCAGGCAACACAAAATGAAACAAAACAAACAAAAAAAACTTTTCAGTTTGGGTCAAAAAGAACCTTTCATTCCACTTTTTCACCATTTTCAACAATCTACCATATTCATTTTGTCTCTCTTCACACAAAAAGCCAATTCAACTTTGAAAACCGTATATTCTGGTGTCCCAAGCTAACACATAAATGCATTTTTCTTCCCCTGTGCCCAAATACATCTTAGAATAGAACCATCCAAACTCACTTTTCCTGGGAACCTGCAGAACTCTGTGTCAGCAGCTCAGCGCTGCCTGATGAAAACACCACATATTTCCAGTGGGTTCTGCCAGCTGGGATTTTCAATTCCCCTTCCCCCAGCTCCTCCCTGCTCTGGCATCTGGGGCAGTTGTTTCCACTGGGCAGGACAGGGAGGGGTTCACACCTCATCTTACCCGGGAGCTGCAGTCGAAGCCTTTGAGTCCTGCTGTGCCAGCCCCCCCAGGCCCTGCACAGCAGCATTTCCTTCCACCCTTCCAGGAGCTGCCTCACAGCCCCCCGGGAAGGCCCCATACCAAACCCCAACAGCTTTGGTTTGCTTGCTTGTTCCCAGCCCCAAGGGATTTCGCTGAAACAAGGGCTGAAAGTCTTCCTCAGACAGAGGAAGAACATTTCAATGTCTCTAAGCAACCCCTCAGATCAATCCCTTCCTCTCCATTCCTTCTGCTCATCTCCTGCCACACATGCAGCACCCACCTGGCCAGTTCCGTCATGCGGTTCCACAGAATTCCCAGCCAAACAGGAGATCCACATCACTCCCTCACCCTGCACATGCTGTGGGGCTCACACAGCAGGAGAGAGACCAGGGGCCCTGCTCACCTCACCCGTTATCCCACCCTGTCCACTCCTGGGAGCAGGAGCCCTTTTGGGATGACAGAAAGCCCTGCAATACAAGGACATGAATCTGTTCATAACACCGAGTTATTCTCCACAATCCTAAGCAGTTTCATGGGGAAAGTGATACTGGATGCAATGTCACTGGAGTTTTCACAGAATCACAGGATGGCCTGTGCTGCAAGGGACCTTCAGGCTCATCTCATCATGAGTGTGTTGCTCACTCCCAGTTTGCGCTTCCTGCCGCTCCTGTTCTGCTGCGGAGCAAAACCTGGAGCTCTGCGATCAGCAAATTAGTGACTCGAAGCAGCAGCGAGGACTGAGAAGATCTCAATCCCAAATCTCCAATTGTAGATTCTCAGAGAACTGTCCTTCCACATCAGGCAATAGCCAAGGGGTGATGGGAGGAAAATAAATGGCAACACAGGGGCACAGGAAAATGGGAATGTGGTTCTCAGAAATACAGAGTCCATCCCCCCAACCTCTGCTGCCTCACAGGGACTGGGATTTTCCCCTCTTGCTATGAAGTCTGCAGGGCAGTTCCCTTATTTCACCAGCCCAAAGGGAACTAAATAACTCAAACCCAGGAAGATGACAAACTGAAGCAAAACCCCAACACCAGCCCTCAGGGAATGGGACCATGTCCCTTGTCACCACTTGACAGCACTGCTGAGAGCAAAGACTGCCAGATCAGGTTTACACCCCTGAGTACACCTGGAACAGGAGCTGGTGGGTGTTGAAGGGTTTTATGTCCTTTGAATGGTGCAGGAGGAACAGGGTCAGTTAGAAACACGAGAAACAAGATTAGTCCCACTGTAAATTTGTTCACAAAACAGGTGCAAGTGAGGTTCTCTCACCAGTCGCGCTGCAAGAAACCATAGAGCAGCTTTTTAGATCCCTCGGCTGGGATTCTGCGATCCCTCCTCTCCTTCATCCTGCAGAAGAACTGCAGAAATCCCAGTTTCTCCCAAAGAGAAAGTGAGATTTCAAAAGCTGAAGGGAGAGTCTTGGCTCGGGGGCAAAGGGGAGATCCTCGACTCTGCTCCAGGGCCCTCCAGCCTCCAAAACCATGGCGATCTCCCTGTGCACACTTTTTCCTGATGGAATTCTGAAGGCCCAAATGTCATCACACCCTATTGCCCCAACAGAGCACTTAAGCTCGTTCCTTAAAACTAAAATACAAAAGTAAGCACTTTCCTGGGCTGTATTTAGAGTTAATAAAAATGCTGAGCTACATCCCCCTTTTCTTTACAATTTCCCCACAAACATATTTAATGGGATTTTTGACTGAAGACTTAATTTCATTCCCTACTTTTTTCTACAGAACTTACTCACCAAATGTATGAGCTGAACAATGAGCTGCTAAAGATCACAAACAATAAAATTCAGCCTCCCCACAGGAATTTCAAAGTGGAAAAGCCTCAGCAAGTTTTTGTGCCCCTCACCTTCGAATCCAGCACTGAAGAAGTCAAAGCCTGGCTGGAGGCCAAGTCGTTCAGCAAAGAGTAAGATTTGCTCTATTGCCACCTGAAATGCTTGTCCTTCCCTGGAGAAAGAGTGGGGGAGGCTGCTGGCACCATCTCACCTGGGACAAGTCACTTGGATTTACTTACAGAGCCTGTGTTGCAAATTAGATTTCAATCCTATTCAATCCAGGCTCTATAACCAGGATGTTCAGAGCCCAAACTCACTCCCCTTCTCTCTTATCAATATTTTCTTGGAGAAAAACAGTTAACTAACTAAACCCACGGCCTGAAATGCCACTGGAATTGCAGCTGCCACCTTGGCACAGCCCCAGGACCCTGTGATATGGTCCCACTGCAGCTCCCGGCCTCCTGTCTCCAACTCCTCACCCTCTGGCACATGGCCACGTGCAGCACAATCATCATCTCCCCACTTTGTGTCTCCCCAGGACCATGGAACATCTGGGCATCCTCACCCAGGCTCAGCTCTTCTCCCTCAACAGAGCAGGCGTGGCACACAGCACAGAAGAGGCCAGCCTCAAGGCTTGGAGCCTGGACAACGGGAATAAGGCTTTAGAACCCTGCAATGGTTTGGGTTTAAGGAAAGGACAATAAAGCTCATCCCGTTCCACCCCCTGCCATGGGCAAGATGTCTTTCATAAGCCCGTTGATCCAAATCCTGTCCAACCTCCCCTTGGACACTCCCAGGGATGGGGACTCACAACCTCTCTGGGCAACCTAAGGCAGCCCCATTTCCCTTTCCCCTTTCCATTTCCTCCTCAGTGCAGATGTCCCCTGCAGCCCACGAGCACAGGCCCGGTGATAACTCCCTGTCCTCCTCCTGTCCCCCTGTGCCCGCTCGTTGGACAAGGCTAGAATGGCAACACACATTCCCAAAGTCTGGCTGCTTCCTTAAATCCGTGGACCAGTTAGTGCTGTCTCTGAACAGCTGAAATGAGCTGTCAGTGCCTAGAAATGAGCAGGAATGACAAACGAAGGGACCTGAATCTGGAAATAGGTAAGTTCCACCTGCCCACCGCTCNTCTTTAACTGACAGACCAATCTGATTGCAAAGCAGTGAAACAAACGCAGCTCCAGAGCTGCCCACAGCCCAGGGACAGTTGGGTTTTCTCTCTCAGCACATGCTGAGTCTTTGTCCAAATTTGTGCCTGTCCTCGCATATTTAATGGAAAAAGCTTTAAAACAGCATCCGGGGAACTCGTGTCTAAATCTGAGAACACCAGTGCACCTCAGTTTTGGCTTTATTCTTAAGCGTCTCCAACGGATAATCTGTTTTCTTCATTTGAAACGGGACAGTGCTGGCACTAGCAGAATTAGGGTGCAGGCAGGGAAGGATCCTGAGTTTAGTCACAGCCCTGCTAGGATCTGAGAAGGGCACTCACCTTGTCAGGGAGGGATGAAGAGGACAATCCTCCTGAGAAGCCCTGGCTCTGGATTAGGGTGGAGATGGGAGGCAGGATGGCAAGCGAGGCGAAAAGGATTTTAAAATTAAAATAAAAACAAATATTGAGGTAGGAAACACACCACCTTCTAGTCCTGGGGTGTAGAGGAAAGCAAATCACAGGGAATTAGTTATCTGGGATTTTAACAGGAGTGTACATGACAGCTCTGTGAAGCTGGGAACCACAGGAGCACTTCCTAAAACAAGCACCGCAGTAGACCTTATTGCAGAGGTCACTTTTACAAATTTCCATGCGACTGAGCTGTGCATCTGTTCTGTTTGTACTGCCTGCAGACACTGCTATAAAGTACTGTACATTGATGTAACTGAGCGAAGGAGACAATGATATAACCATGCACTGTACAAGATTTATTAAAATAGTTAAGTTATACTTATAACTCCATCTCCGTCTCTTTCACTGGGTTTTCATAATGGTTTGTCACTGAGAGTCTCAGAAACTCAGCAGAGTGTCTGAAACCACACGTTTCCTTTTGGTTTGGGGGACTGACATTCAAGAGGAAGGATGTTATGGCCTGGATAGCTGTGTTTTAAAAACAGGGGGAGGTGAAAATCTGACACATGATAAGAATTAAATGCCAGAAAAGCTGTGAGCTCAACTCCTTTTCTTGTCTGGCTAGTGGAAGGTGTCCCTTACCCGTGGCAGGGGGTGGAACTGGATGGTCGTAAAAGTCCCTTCCAATCCAAACCAGTCTGGGAATCTGTGATTCCATGACTCAAAAGGGAGGTTCTCCTATTCTTTGGCAAAGAAACCAGAGACACCCTGTTTCCTACACAGTCACAGAATTCAAACAGGACTTAAACTTAATGCTTCTTTGCATTATCCTTTCTTGGGTTGGGCAAAGCATGAGAAGGTTGTACAAAAGCACATTCTTGCCTATCAGGAAGGGGAACTTCTGTGGCAGCTGTCCCAAGTGGAAGAATACAGAAAGAGGAAACAGCGTAACCCCATGACTCAGAGCCTATTACACGGATTCTCCGACATTTCCAGCCAAGGGCCATCCTCTGTTTCAGGAGCACAACCACACTTACAAGATCACTTCTACAGTCTAAATAAAGTTTAAGCGAACCAAGAGCCCAAAACACCTGCCTTTCTGAGTCGGGGGCTCTCTCAGCCGCTGGAGCTGTATCCCACAAGCCATTTCGAACCTTGCCACGACGGCAGGGCAGGGAGCACAGAGCGCTGAGCTCCTGCAGCGGGGCAGCACCGGCGCGGCTCCGAGCCTCCCGCATCAGGGCCTGCCCGCCGCCATCTTGCGGCACCGGCGGCGCCTGGGCCCCGCGAAGCCAGGAGGGACGGGTGGCTCGTGGGCGGGTCGGGCGCTGTGCCGGCAGTGGGGGAGACCCCCGGGGGGCTCTGGGGACAGGAGGTTCCGGGGCCGGGAGACCCCCGGACACGCTCCGCTGGGGACAATGGCGGCGTCAGGGTCTCCAAGGCGACCCCCCACCGCAACCGCCAGGACCACGAGCCAACCAATCAGAATCGCCCTCCCTCCCGCTGCCCCGCCTCGGCTCCTCCCGACCGCGTCCGTCTCGTGTCCGCGCTCCTGATTGGCCGCTGCCGCCCAGCCGGGCTGGGATTGGCGGCGGGGGGCGGGGGGGGGCGGGGNNCGGCGGGGGCGGGGGCCGCGCGGGCCGCGGGTGCGCGCGCAGGCCGGTCCCCTCCGGGCACGTACCGTCCCTTATAGGTGCGCGAGTCCCCCACAGCCGCGGACATGTCGGTGTCCCCCGTGAAGCGGCAGAAGATGGAGTCGGCGCTGGACCAGCTCAAGCACCACACCACGGTGGTGGCCGACACCGGGGATTTCAACGGTGAGAGGCGGCGCGAGGGGATCCTGTCACCGCATCTTCTCCTTAGCCCCCTCTCCCGCCCCCCTTAACGGAGAGTGGGCGCGCCCGGCCGAAGGGGCGCGCGCTGGCGGGAGCGAACCACCCTGCGGCCGGAGGGAGGGCGGGCGGACTGCGCTCGGTGGCGGCGCCTTGGTCTCCATGCCAGGGCAGATCCCGCCCAGCCAGGACATTTTCCAGACCCTCCCGTGATTTTCTCTGAGTTTGCCCTCGAGTATGCCCTGACCACCACGTTCAGCTCTGCGTGCTGTCAGAAGTGCCAGACTCAAGCCAGGCTCTGCTGTACTAATGAAATCGGGTTTTCTTCCAGTGACCTGTCTAGATCTGGGACTTGTTTGGGGTTTTTTTCCAAACTCAAGGCAAGGCAACCCGGTCCAGTGGAGGGTGTCGCTGCCCATGGCAGGGAGCGGAACTGGACAATCTTTAAGGTCACTTCCAACCCAATCATTCCAGGATTCTGTAAAAATAATGCCAGAGTGCTTTTGTTTCCCCTATCTCCTGAGAATGAGCCAGCGCACTCCTTTCCGAGAAAGGGAGGTGGCCTTCGATTAGAAAGCCACTTGTTCCCAAGCTGTCACTGCCTGGCCCGGCACGGACACAGAGCCTGCTCGGTCTGTCAGAGCCACGAATTCCCTCCCTGGGTGTCTCTAGGTTGTGTAGAGCAGCCCTTGAATCCTGTCCTGTCCTCGCCCAGGCCTGAAGTAATCCCTCCACTGCTTGCCTAATCCTGTTGGTGTAACAGTAAACAATCCTAAATGGCCACTGTCAAATGTCATAAGAGCAGTAAATTTAAGGTGAAGAGAGCACAGGGGTAGCAACAGCTCAGACACAGGCAAAAAACACAACCCAGGATGGCCAAGGGGGCGTTTGTGTGCAGGCAGCAGTAAGGATTTTAGAATATCCCACAGGGATCATCGAGTCCAGCTCCTGGCCCTGCACAGGACATCCTCAAGTTGTTCTCTGGGCGGCTCTTATCACCTGGGGGTCATTCTTTAGAGTCCAAACAAGGCAAGAGCCTTACCTGGCAGGTTAAACCCTGGTGGAGGTGAAGGTAGTTGCTACTGGTGGTTCCAGTAGTGTTGGCAGATCAAGGTGTTGGTACAGAACCGAGTTTCATTGATGTGCTGCTCTGCTTTAAGCAGTACCCACGTGAATTGAAGTTCTGAATGACCTGTTTGTAAGGAGTGGACCTCTCTCCTGGATCCTGATCATTGCCTGGGAGGGATCTATGGAAAAACAGGGCTTATTTTCAATACAGTTGCACTCTCTCACTTGGGGTTTCATCCTCATGCAGAAATGCCGAGGAGAAGGGGCTGGTAGTACATATTTTGTTATTTTTTTGACATTTTAACTTCATTGTTGAAACTGCTGAGGGGCCTGCAGAGGCTCTGCCCCGTTTGCCCAGTCGGGCCCTGGTGCCAGGCTGTGATTACAGCCGGACAATGTGTGTCACAGCTTGCTGGAGCAAACACCTGGTATCACCTGAAACAGGCGTAGTCCAGGTCTTAGGGTAAGACCAAGGGTCAAGTGTCTTCTGGTAGGACCAGGAAATTACAAGAGCAGATACTGAGAAACTGCATCTGTTTGGAAAAGGTTTAGAATGCAGTAAGAAAAGATGCTGGAGCCTCACAGGTGAATTCACCTGTCCTGGTCCCATCAGTTGGCTACGAACAAAAGCCCGAATTTCTGACTGCTTGAAGGGAAGGTCCCCTGTTCTTTATTCTCCTCTGTGATTCCGGGAGCTCAGTTATGCTGGTTGGGGATGAAGTTTGGAAATTAGTACTACTTCTCTTCATCCATCATTTCTACAGGTTTATACTTTTGGGCAGTTTCTATAGTTTATAAACTTTAAAGTTTGCTGTATCTTGTGACAGCAGCCCAGTTGTTCTGTACTATGGCACAAACCAGCCTTCAGGCAGTGTTTAAACACCACTCAGCACTGTTGTGCTCTGTCAGTAACAAGTGTTTACATTCTCACCTGGTTGAGCAAAATGCTTCTGATTTCTCAGGCTGGCTGGCTGTTTCCAACAGACTGGTTTTCTTTCCTTAGCCATCGATGAGTACAAGCCCCTGGATGCCACCACAAACCCCTCCCTGATCCTCGCTGCAGCTCAAATGCTGGCGTACCAGAATCTTGTGGATGATGCTGTTGCCTACGGGAAGAAGCTTGGTGGGTAAGTAAAAGAGGGTTATAATCTCAGCAGACCTATATTTAAAATACCTTATTTATATACAAGCAACATACTGGGCTTTCCCCCTCATGTAGTTGTGGGTTTGTCTCTTGCCCCAAAAGGCCTCAACACTTTAAGAAAAATTCCTTATGCCCATTCCAGAGGTGCTTTTAAGAAGTGCATCCCCATTTCCCAGCTCACACCTGGCCCTCCTTTCTCAGGAAAACAGCAGCATTATAGGAAAGAGTGTCCAAAAGCTAATCCTGCTGGCAGGACAGAGGTGGCTCAATTGAACTCTGGAATTTAATGTTAAATGGGTTGTGAAATTTGATCTTCAAATCCACGGCAAAGCGTAAACTCACCTTTTTTCACCCCCATAAATGCTTTTGCTCTTTGTGGTTTTCAGGTCAGAAGAGGAGCAGATCAAAAACGCTTCAGACAAACTTTTTGTATTATTTGGAGCTGAAATCCTGAAGAGGATACCTGGCCGTGTGTCCACAGAAGTAGATGCAAGGTTGGCTCTTTTCCCTCTGGGTTACCCTGGATACTTGTACATACAAAAAGAGACCTGATGTGAGTTGGAGAAAGATTTCTTGCCTAGAAGACCACCGAGACTTATATTGTTAATATTTAAGAGTGTGGATTTCCCTTAGTTTGACTAGAACTATGTAACAAAAACAAGTAGTACTGACCTTGGATTTTCATAATCTTCCTGCTGCTGCTTAAGCAAGGGAAACCTCACACTTCCAGTCATAGTTTCACTCGTTCTCTTCTATGTGATAATAGCTGCTCAATTTAGCAAGGGATCTGTTTGAACCGTTTATTTCAAGACTTGCGCAGGACTTGGCTGTTAACTTTCTCAGTGCCAATTTTTGTTAATGCTCAGCTTCTGAATTCATTATAAGAGACTTCCTTCTCAAAGGGTTGACCATCCAGGAGGGACCTGAGAACACAAACCTGCTGTTGGCATGTAAATGCTGATAAAACAGGACAATGTCTTCCATGGGGCCCTGGGGGAGAGAATTAAAAAAAAAAAAAAAGCAAAACAACAATCAGTTTTAAACAGTGCTGCTCTTGCCTCAAAGGTTGTCCTTTGATAAGGAAGGAATGATTCTAAGGGCCAGGCGCCTCATCGACCTCTACAAGGAAATAGGAGTTGGTAAAGATCGGATTCTCATCAAGCTCTCTTCGACGTGGGAAGGAATCCAGGCTGGCAGGTAAGGCTGTGTGTGCCTGGTGTGCTGATTCATGGCATGCTCCTGCCTGTCCACAGGCACTGACATTGCATTCTGCACTTGAATAAACAGGAGTGCTGAAAGCACAGCATGAGGAAGTCTGTCATGAGCACGGAAGGTGCTCTGCCACAGCTTGCTATTTAAATAGGGGAAGTTTCTTCACACAAGGGCCAGGCCACAGTTTCCTGAAATACCCTGCTAAGCTGGCTGCATTTGGCTGGAGGAACAGCATTAATAAAGCGGAGTTTGGCAGCACAAAACATTTGCTGTTAGCTGACAACTTTAAAGCTTACCAAGTATGCCCCATTCCTAAATTAACTCAAGGAATTCAGTAGTTTGAACTTAGCAGCTCATTCCTAAATATGAATTCTGTAGGTGAGCAAAGTGCTGTTCTAAGCCAGCCTGTGTCTGCAGGGTTCTGGAGGCTGAGTATGGGATTCACTGCAACATGACCTTGCTGTTCTCCTTTGCTCAGGCTGTTGCCTGTGCTGAAGCTGGAGTTACTCTGATTTCCCCATTTGTGGGACGGATCCTGGACTGGTATGTTGCAAATGGAGACAAGAAAACCTATGAGCCTTCAGAGGATCCAGGTGAGCGCAGATTTAACACTGCTGAGAAAACAACAGCTGCTCATTCAAACAGTTTACTTGTAAAAGTCCTCTTATGGGAAAATGCCGGGTTTGAGCACGTTCTAAATAATCACTTACAGTGAAGTTGCTGGTTTCTACTTGTAGGAGTGAAGAGTGTCACCAAGATCTATAACTACTACAAAAAGTTTGGCTACAAAACCATTGTGATGGGTGCATCATTTCGCAACACGGGCCAGATCAAAGCGCTCACGGGCTGTGACTATCTCACCATTTCACCCAAGCTCCTGGCAGAGCTCAGCAAAGAGCACGTCAAGTTAACTCCCACACTCAGTGTCAAAGAGGGTGAGTCCACTCCTGCGGGCTTGTTCAGCCTTCCTTTCTTCTGCAATGTTGAGAATCTGGGGTTGCGGTCAGTCCTGTGGTGCTTGCTGCCATCCTGCTTTAGGGATAAATCCAATTTCCTAGAGGAAATATTGTAGCCTCAGAAGGAAATACTATAGCCTCATTTCTATAGCACTGCTACAATTGCTGACACACTGAGCACTAACTGGATTACAATGGGTTTGGAGTGTGCTTCCATACTCTGCACCTTTCCCCGTGGGACAGGGAGAGAAGAGGAAAGTTAATCTGCACATGCTCAGGATGAAATTTTACTTAACAGTAGCAAAGACACCAAACTTGGTTTCATCTTAATCTCTAGACATGCCAAGAGGTGTTTTCCCTCCAGAAATTAGAAACTACCCATACACAAGACTGAGTGATTTGATCTGGTGACACTATATTAAAATGGCTTGGAATCCTTGTTCCCATTGCACTACTTCAAGGCCAGGTTGGATGGGGCTTGGAGCAACCTGGGATAGTGGAAGGTGTCCCTGCTCATGGCTGGGGAGTGGAACTGAATGGTCTTTAAGGTTCCTTTCCACCCAAGTCATTCTAGGATTCTGTGATAGTCTCCCTTTTCTGCAGCCTCATTAAAATGCTGGTTTACATCTCAGAAAGCAGCTCTGTGCACAGCTGTAGCCATGGGTTGCTGCCCACAGGCTGCTGCTGGCCTGGGAGCCTGCTATCAAACGTCCTTTTGTTAGTTCTTGACAAATAATCAAAGCCCTGATTGTTCAGAATATTTGCTTAGAATGTCTCACTGCTGCAGAGTGGTTGCACAATTCCTTAGGCCTGGAAGTGCTGTGCCATTCAGCAGCAGGTACAAGACAGTGACACACACAAACACTGTTCGTTAAGATAAACTGATTTATTAGGCTACCTTTTCCTTCTTCCTCTTTGTTCTCCTCCAGCCAGATCAGGAGCACTTTCAATCTCACATCCCAGATTGTACTCCTGCAGCAAGTCATACTGAAAGTATTTAAAATTTTTCCAACACCTAGAAATGGTCAGAACTCAAGACAATTTTAGAAAGTCTAAATTTGATAAGAATCTGATCACCTGGTTTGTTTCTTTTTCTATTTCTCCTGCACAGCTCAGGCGTGCAATCTTGAGAAGATCCACCTGGATGAGAAGGCATTCCGCTGGCACCACAACGAAGACCAAATGGCTGTGGAAAAGCTCTCTGATGGGATCAGGAGATTTGCTGCAGATGCAGTTAAGCTGGAGAGGATGTTAAAGGTAGATGTTGTATCACGCTCCTTCCATGTACTGCAGCCAGCCTGGTGTGGCTGAGGATTAAACGAGTCTGGTCAGGTTTTTGGACAGGTTATGTAGGACAAGCCACCTAAATTCAGTGAACTGGGTAAGCTTCATTGCATGCCAAGAAAGAATTCGTGCCATGTGTGGGCCACACCTGCAGTTTGAGGCCCCAGGACTGGCAGCTCATCAGGATAACTGTCAAAGTGTTAAATCTGATTCTGAGCTGTCAGCAGCAGTACAGGACACAAATAATCTGCAGGTAGTGAGCCAGAAATAAATCGTATTTGTACTTGGAGGCACTAACAAAGAGCAGATATGCTGTCAAAGACTTCTGTCAGATTGTGGAGAGGCTTTCATGTGGGATTCATCAAACTGTGGTTTTTGGGGAAGAAATACTCAGTATACCTGATCTAGGCACTTGGTGACTGGCAACTCCTTGCAGCGTTCCCAAACTCTTACTCAGCTGTGCTTTGTCTATTCTTTTTCTAGGAGCGAATGTTCAGCACTGAAAATGGAAAGTAAAAAAAAGAAAAAATAATAATCAGCATTTCCCTGAGTGCTCCAGGCTGAGGTGGATCACCTGAGGTTCAGTGGATGTACAAATGTCTTACCTGTACAAGTATCATGCTGTGTGTGGATAGATTTCTGTATCATGCTTTTTTTTTTTTATCAATTTGCAAAGGGACAAATGGAATTTCAAATTTTTGTGGCACTTTTGTCAATACATGCAAATTAAAACTGATTTGCCCTGTAACATGGTCAATTCACTGCTGCAGGAGACACCTGAAAGCATTTAAATTTTTTGTATAAAATTCCTAATTAAGCTTACAGTCCTAACACATTTACAAAAACAGTTTTTAATTTCAGGTTGTTTTAAAGAGCAGACACAGGTTCCACAAGCCCCTCTTGGTACAAAACCCACAAGTACTCCTGTGAGACACATATATATATCAAAAAAAAAAGTGTGTGTGTATCTTACTAGTTTATATAGATCCAGCTCTGTGAAGAGTAGACAAGAACAAGTGATAGGACAAGAAGGAAACAGCCTCAAGTTGTGCCAGGGAAGGTTTAGATTGGATATTAGGGAACATTTATTCACGGAAAGGGGCTGTCCAACCTGGCACAGCTGCCCAGGGCAGTGGCTGAGTCCCCATCCCTGGAGGGATTTAAAGCCACGTGGATGTGGCACTTGGGGACATGAGATAGTGGTGGCCTTGGCAGTACTGGGGGAATGGCTGGACTTAATCGTCTCAGTAGTCCTTTCCAACCTCAGTGATTGATTCCTTGATTCTAAGAGATCCCTGCTCATATGTGGACACAATTTGCTGTTCCTGATAAAGTTGCCCAAACTTAAAAAAAAGGGAGAAAAGGCAGCAGTGCAGCTCCAGCACTGATAGACACGTGCTCTGTCCAGACCAAGGGAGCCACTGATCCCTCACCCCAGTGTGACACAGCAGCTCTGCTGTCAGCACATCCAGAACAACCTGGGAGCTGCTGTTCCAGCCAAAGGGACAGCCAGCTACAATCAGACACGGACAGCTGGTGCTGCGCTCCCAGCCTGCCCTGGGAATAGTGCCAGTCTACCAGAGGGAGGTGAAGTTCCCAGGGACTCATCCAGACCCTCTGCCCTACAGCTGTTGGTAAGGGGGGAAGCAGAGCAGGCAGAAAGCAGGCTGCCCAAAGGGAGGTGACCTTTTATCCTCAAAGTCAAGCCAGCACTAAAACCTTGACCCTGCCCTTCCCTACAGCCATCAGACCCTCCACTGCACATCCCTTCTTAATTTAACCTGTTTGGCATTTTTCACTCTTACTAAACTGAGCATTCACGCAGAGATTCCCTAGAATGGTTTGGGTTGGAAGGGGACCTTGAAGACCATCTCATTCCACTCCCCTGGCATGGGCAGGGACACCTGCCCCTAGAGCAGATTGCTGCGCTGTAACACCACACACTGCACCCACCAGGTCAGGGTTGGGATTTGGGCACACAGAATCTGGGGACTTGCTGCTGTCAAACCGGCTGGTCAGAGGCTTGGAGCCTCTGGAATAAATGCCCCTTTTTCCCCGAGTGAGGCAAGAACCTTCACACCATGAAATCTGTCCCCTCACACAGCTGAGACACAGCTGGGTCAGTAACACCAGAGCTTAAATGAAACTCTGAAGCATTTCAGAAGGTGCTCAAGAGAGAACAAAATACTGCAGTGAAAGGGGTAAGAGGCAGGAAAAGGTGCCTGAGTAACAGTTAAGTTACAATACTAAGTTATGCCTTAACTCCACTTACCTACAGACACCTCTCAAGAGCTGAGGGGGCAGCAGGCAAACAAGTTATGCTTAAAATGTTCAATCACAGGGTCCCTTACCTGCTGTGGTGGCAGCTGGTGTTTCCTCTTCAGCACTGGGGTTCCTTCTCTGCAGCACAGCTGGATGTTGTGAGGTGCCTGACATCCGTGGCTAAGCCACCAAGTCCACATCCTTCCTGAAATGGTGAAAAAAAAGCAAGCACCACATAAACCTTCAGCCTGTACAGCTCTTTAGTCAATCACACAAAGTGCATTTACTCCTTAACTCTTCCTCAACTTCCCCTCTCTTCAGCAGATGGAGAGATCTCTCCCAGGGCCCCATCTATGCCCCGCTTACAAACTCCTTCTGGGATTTCCCAGATCTCCATACCTCCTCAGATGAAGAAAGCAGGAGATGTCTCTTGTCTCCCAGCAAGGTCTGTAGCTCTCACAGTCACAAGGACAGGACTGAGGAATTAGGGGCAGATATAACATGTATGTGTGGAGAAATCCCAAAGAATCAATACATAAACTTTAAAGCATTGATTTAAAAATGACAGCACCTTTCCCAACCTTTCCTTGTGGTGGCTTCTCTCTGATTCCAACATCCAGCAAACACACAAAACTTGGAGTGGGGTGGGAAAAGCTATTCCTTCCTCCTCCAGCCATGCCTTGCATCCCATCACATGCTGTGCTAAGGGAGACATGCTGCTGCTCCCAGCACCTCCTCCATTCTTGAAATGGGGTACAGGAGAGCAGAGCTGTTGGAAGAACAGACACACTGAGTACATCCATTTATATTCACCCTCCCAACGTGGAATTTAATTTAAAATAAGTCCTTAGATTCACTGGTTACATCTATCCAATACAGCCATCAGAGGCCAGTACGGATGGCACCAAACCCAGACAGTTCCATTTGAAATTTTAAAGTAAATCATGACCAAAGAGCCACTTCCATCTCTTCTGGCCCTTGTTTGAATGCGCACAAGATGAATAAAGCAGCAGGTTCCATTTAAAAAAAAAAAATTCAAGGTAGGTTTTACAAGATCATACTGTGGAAGCTCCAAGAAAAGAATCTTAATTAAATATGTTAATACACTAATGGAATGCTGGTATGACCAACAACCATCAGCTGCAGACAGGGCCAGAGATCAAACATCCTGTCAGGATCCCCAAAAACATGAAAATTGAGATCATGCCCACAGGCAGGTCTTGGGGCTCTGTTTTCCAGAGTTAAGCAGTTTTCCAACTGCTGCACCAGCACCCCTCTTCCCAGCTTGGGTGTAAACCTGCCAGGAAAGGCTCGCATACCTTAGGGATGGTGGGCTGTCCTCTTGTTGGTGAAGAAATCCTTTGTGGGGTGCAAGACAGCAGTGCCCCTTTACAGCTGTGAGCCAACATCTGAGAAAACTCCTTATCCCTTTGGATTCATCCTGCTCCACATACTGCAGAGGCACTCCGATGCTTCTAGCAGGTACCTCCATATCTGCCTGTAAAAATATCAGAGAAAAACAGAAGATATGGTCCCAGCTATTAAGCCAAGAGATGTAACACTGTGAGTCCCAAATAAATAAAAAACTCTAGAAAATGAAACCAAATCCCCACCCAAATAAACAAAACAAAAAAACCCACCAGCTGGATGTTACCAGGAACAGATTTCCAAGGAAACAAGCCTGGCTGGTAACATTCCTAGGACCAAAGCAACAAGCACTGCACAGTGCAATGCTGAAACAATCAAGGTTTGTGTGGGATGAAAATCTCCCAAATCTGAAGGTTTTCAATTCTTTGGGAAGCAGTTTCTGCCTTGGAGACAAAAACCCCTCAGTATAAACACCACTGCTTGGATGCCTGGGATGGGTTAGTTCACAGGGCTCCTCAGCTGGACCAGGCACAAGGTACAGAAGATACAAACTGAGGTTCTTCCCATGGGAAGTTTAAAATGGAAGAATTATCCAAAAATCCTTGCTCTTTCTGTAATGCCACTTCATGATTTTAGTTGATGTAAATACCTTCTAGGTAAAAGAAAAGAACAAACTATCATGTTTTACATTTGTAGAACAAAATTAACACGGAAAATAAACAGAATAAAACTTTCCCGAACATACCTGGACAACATTCAACAACTTTGTGTTTTCTATGTTCATTTGATCTTCTTTTCCCACAATTTTTGAACAATTATTTCCAATCTCTGGGTAAAATTGGTCATACTGTACAAGAACTTAAGAGCTATCATCACTAATGGCCTTGAGTTGTGCCAGGGGAAGTTTAGGTTGGGTATTAGGGAAAATTTCTTCACGGAAACGGATGTCAAGCACTGGAACAGGCTGCCCAGGGCAGTGGTGGAGTCACCATCCCTGGAAGTGTTCAGAAAACACGTGGATGTGACAGCTGAGGCTGAGTGGTGAACACGGTGCTGGTGCTGCACTGATGCTTGGACTTGATCTTAAAAGCTCTTTTCCAACCTAAATTCCGTGGTTCTATGACTCAGATGGCTCCCAGTTTGTCAGCATGACTTGTGAAGGTGACACAATCCAGCCCACCACATCCAGATCCCACTCACAAAGCTGTCAGCCCACACCTGCACAACCACCTCTCCAGCCACTTGCTGCTGGACCACGTGACTGCCCCCAGTCTTCCCAAGAGCAACTTCATGGCTGAGGAGATAAAAGTGGATGTGTGATGGGAAAGAGTGAAAATACACACAGGAATTCATCTTTTTTCTGCTCTCCTATGGGGGGAAAAAGGAAGCACCATCAAGTCCCCAGGCAGTGGGCTTAGTCCAACTGTTTGTTTCCCAAAAGAGGCACAAGCAGAGCAATTCCAGCAAGTCCTGGATGCCACAAAGTAAGGAAAAATTGTACAACAGGGGACTGATCAAAGCCTGTAGCGGTGTGAACGCTGTTTGCTCACCTGGCAGCAGATGAATGAGCCTGGACAGAACCTCATTTAAGGAATGAAAACAGGACACAGAGTAGACACCAATATTCTATTTTTACAGGTAAGCAGTGAAAGATGCAGCAATTTTGGCAAAATCCCATGGAAACACAGTCCCTAAGGAAATACAGTCTCCCACTTCACAAACAAGATGTGGCTTTCCAGACTGAAAGTATTCCCTGATGGTGTCAACATCAAATCCCCAAGATGGCTTGTCAAGAATGAAGATTTAAATTATCAAAACTAATTGATAATTTAATTTCTATCAAAGCCCTATTTTCATTTCAAATTCTGGTTTTAATTTCCGTCAATGCCAAACATCTGTAAGCTGGGCTCCAGAGTGCAACAGCAGAAGACCCAGCAAAGCCCACAGCAGTCTGTCTTTTAAAATCACACTGAATTCTTGAGACAGAGCTAAGAAACTGGATTTCCACAAAAAAGACAAAATTTCCCTGCTTGATGACTTGTTAGAACCAAAATATTGTAATATCCTGGTAAGAAAACAAAAATGCAACCCCAAAGGTCCTTCCCTTTAGGGCACTGGAGAAATGTTGCCCACAATTCTAAGAGGGAAGGAAAATCAATTATCTGAAAGTTAATTTATCTACTTTCCAATATATTTGGTATGTCTGAGCCTGCAACAATTAAAAAAAAAATCTCAGTCTGGTAATTCCTCTCCATGCTCAGCTTCAAGCCACACCTGCAGCTCAGAAGGAAGGAGGAGGCCAGACTCTACCCTACAGCTGGTTCCTCACATGGAACCCACATTAGCCACCTGCATTTTTCAGTGCCTTAGTCCACAAAATTCCAGCAAGAGACAGCAGCAGTGTACTTCCAGAGAGGAGTATTTCCAAGAGAACAAAACCCACAACATAAGCAGCACAAAGGAGAACAAATAAACAATTGTACGACCATGTAAAAAAAAAAGCTGAGCAAACTTTTTAAACACAATTCCAGTGATGTGAACAGGAAGAAAACAAGAGCATGCTGTGCATCAGTGCAATGCCAGCCCAGAGCAAGGGCTTCGGCTTCAGCAAATTGTATTCACAGCACCAACTTTTGGGGGATTTTGAGAAGACAGTTCCCCACATCTGTAAATTGAGGGTCTAGAGAAGCAGTAAGAAAATGGAGCAGCAAAAATGTAAGAGGGTGTCCCAGCTGCTTCTGACAACCTTCATCCATACAGACAGAACCTGACACTGCCACTTCACTGCCACAGTCACTTCAGAGTCCAGGACAGGGGTTCAGAGGGATGTTTTATCCAGGTCACAGCCATGGAAATCCTCAGCCTGCTGGCTCTTCATCCACCCTCTTTGCAAACAGACCTTCTCCTTCATTTCCTGCTGAAGGAAACACACCCAGACATGACAGGACCTGTTAGTGCATAGCCAGGACAGGACTGGTACCACACATTCACCTGAACAAAAGAAGGTGTTTATGGTTATTCATATGTGCTCTTCTATCTGACAAGATGACATTTAAACAAGCCAAGCCATTTCCAAAGAAATTAAATCCACTCATACCCAGAATCCTAAACCAGATCTGACTCAAAGCCAGCCTTCCAAAGCTCAAGAAACAAGAGATGTTTCCCTGAACAGAAATGTTTAGTGAAACCTATTCAGCATTTTACTTTGCCAGTTCCACTACAGCTGCACATTTCCCCACAAGTTTTTGTCTTCTTTTTTTAATGAAATGCTCTTTGCCAAAAGGCACAACTGCCTGGCCGGCTTGATCAAACAGAAGTGACACACACTTCAGTAGAAAACCAAGGGGAAAAAACCCTTTTGAGGGACAGTGTTCCTGAAACCAAAAGCTGCTCACCACTGACTGTTCCTAGTTCTTAAGTCTCATCTTGCCTCACCTGACATTGCAAAGAATCAGAAGGTTCTGGACAGCAGGAATGGTGGAATTCTCATTCTGTCCTGTCACCAGGTGCCTGTCCAGCACCACATGGACAGCATCCGGGCTGCTGGCTGAACACAGGAGGAAAAACACAGGGATTGTGTTAGAGCACACAAGTTCAGTGCCAGAATCCCACCACTGATAAACCCAACACAACACACAACTATTTTGGCCAGACAGATTTGCTGGGTGCTGATCTGTTACCCCAGCAGACAGGGGCAGTCGCAAGCCCCTCATCCTGAAACAATTTCCCTAGGAAATCCTTTTCTGAAAGAACAGGACAGGGTCCTTGATTCAATTAACAGCAGGTGGGTAAAGGACACATATCAGGAGATTTTCATAATCTCAAAGCATGTCTTTGAAAGTTGCAATTATCTCACAATACAACATAAACTCTTCTTATGCCAGATGTGAGCTGTAATCACCATACTACAAAAATTAAATACTCATTTTCTGGCCAATTACAACATCCCAGCGTGCTCAGATGTACCAGCAACTGCTCAGCACCCCAAATAGAATTTTTAAGTTACCTCATTCCAGACAGACTCCCAGACTGGTTTGGGTTGGAAGACACCCTAAAGCTCATCCAGTCCCATCCCCCTGCCATGGGCAGGGACACCTTCCACTATTCCAGACTGCTCCAAGCCCTGTCCAACCTGCCCCTGCAAATGACCAGTGATGTACTGGTAAATGAGGGAACTGGAATGCCAGATGAGATATCTGCCAGGGTCCTGCTTAGCTGGATACAACCAGCACACAAGCACTCACTTCCCAAAGGAGACACAAAGGCACCAGGCATGACCCACCACTGAATGTAGCTCCAGAATCCTTCACGAAATCCTCCACAATAATGGACAAACTGGCAAAATTTGGCTGCCTCACCAGCTCGTACACAGAGGGCTGAAATAGATCAAAAGGAAATGAGTCTGGCTGGCTTTTTACAGAAAAAGCCAAGCAAAACCAGCACATATTTCCCTGAAATTTATATTTCTGTTCCCTCTACTATTCTCCCAATCAAATGACCACAAGCAGCTTTGATGGATTTTGTGTAGGACACAAACTGGAAACTCTTAAGTGAGTTAAGAGGAAAAAACAACAACCAAACAATTTCTGCAGGTGTGATTAACTTCAGGAAGGCACAGACTTGTCTGTCCATGGCACACAAATATTTGGACACAGATGCTGTGCCACCTGCAGAGTCCAAAAACAGTAATCCATGTTGGAATGAATATGGGAAACAGCCTAAAGACAGAAAAATTAGGAGCACTTATAGTTTTTATGTGCAAAAGGAAGGAATTTAATTTTATGGTTTCCACAGCAACCATAGCTAGGCCACATCATGATTTAAAATATTTCATCATGGACTACAACAATTCATATAGAGCCATAAATAATCCTTACAAAATCTTAACTTCTTAACTTCCATTGTAAATTTTCCACACTGGAAGCTGTACTAGGGTGATTTGCATCACTCTGACACTATAATATGGGCTGTGAGGTCAGAGCACATAAAATTAGGTATCAGCAGTAACTGGCTGCTTTAATTGCAAGCCAGTTTGTACAAACAGCCTTTTTTCCTGAAATTTCCTCTGTTTTCCTAAGACTCCCTCTACCTTTTAAAAAGAAACAGCACCTTGAGAAATATAATTTACCCCCAGCATTCATGAAACAAATGAACAAACAAAAATTTTTTTAAGTCCTCGACAACAAATGCAAAGAGCTGCAGCAGGAATTTCCAGCACCTTTTCTGCTTCCGTTTAAAGTTTACTGAACAATCAGAGGGAAAGCATTCCCCACATGACAGTTACCTGGGACAAACCCTTCACACACTGCTGGGCCCCTTGTCAAAGACAACTCTGCACATCTTGCACAAGCCACGGGTATCAAACTGATAATTTATATTTACAGGAAGTTCCTGGGTAAGACCAAAACCACCAGAAATCACACAGCAAAAAAAAAGCCCCCAAACAGCAAAAATCAGGTAAAAGCTTGACTTACCCCTGTCAGGCTGTATCCCTGGAAAACCCAGGATTTATCTTCATTGGTGGCACAACACAAAGCTGCCACTCCCTGTCCCACGGCACAGATGGGCTCTAGAAAAGAATTAAAGCACATTTGTAAGCATCTCCAAATAGTTAAACACAGGTGAGTGTGGTGAGACTCATGCTGCAGTGAAGTTATACTGCACTGACAATGTTCTTTCAGGTTGTAGGGGCTTTCCTGCATACTGCAGTAGCAATTATTGTCACCCCAAGTCTTGATTAACTGCAGCTTTAATGATGATCCTGGTATATTCCACACTTGGCTCTGAGCCTTGAATCCTGCTGATTTGGACAGAGCCATTTCTGTACCGCTGTAAGGCAGCAAATCCTTCTTCTGAGACAAGCTCTGAAAAGCTACTGGCATTACTTTCTAAGATACTTTTAACACCCCTTTTTCCTTTTCAAGGCTCTCTTTTTCCTATTTAAGACACGTTAGGACAGGGTTTTTTTCCTTTTAAGACTCCCTTTTTCCTTTTTAAGACATTTTAGGATACTTTTTTTTCTTCTAAGACTCCCTTTCCTTTTTTTAAGGCCCATTAAGACACTTGTTTCCCCCCCTGAAGACACCTTTTTTGTCCCCAGTTCTGAATGCTCTTTAGCCATGCAAACACTTTTAAGTCTCTGGAAGGCAGCAGCCCTCCAGGAGCAGCACAGGAGCCCTGTTTCATTTACCCACCCCCCGAGGATGTTCACCTACTGCTCTCAGTGCTGAAGTGCTGCAGGATCTTGGCCAGGTACCCGCTGTTGGCCAGGTCAGTCACGGCCCCAGGGCAGTTTGGGATCAGCAGGGCGTGGTACCGAGCCCCTGGTCGGGAGGAAAGCAGGGACTGATTGTAGGACAGGTAAAAAACCCAAAAAGCCTGACCATAAATCCACTGCACATTTGGAAAAAAATAGGACAAACCCACATAAATCAGTTAAAAATAACCTAAAGAAACTAACAGAGCTACACAGAAGAGAGAAAAAGGTCCTTCTTGGGACACACATTTTTAATGAGCCCTGATGATCCAGGCAAAACTTACAACTGTTCTGTCTGCTGGCTCCTACTCCAGCAAAATATTAATTTTTAACACGTAACAATGTAGTGTGTGCTTATATACAACACAGACATATTATATGTATACATTGCATATATATTAAAATAGAATGACCATTCCAAGATAAATAAGAAAACAGCAAAGCAGTTGCCAGGACTTCCTCTTAAATAAAAAATAAAACAACTACTGCAGCTGCCATGGTTTTCTCTTGAAATACAACTTCCCTGCCTTTTCTGTGTCATTCTTCCCTAAAATCCTGGCCCTAAGCAACCCCTGTTTCCCTGACAGCGGCCTATGGGGACACACTTACCATCAATGGACTCCAGCTTGGCGGGGTTGGCGTAGGATTTCATGCGGAAGTCTTGGATCCAGCGCATGTTGCCCTCGTTCACATCCACAAAATCAATGGGCTTGCCCTGGGGATAACATGGTTCACACACCGTGGTCAGGATCACTGCACAAGCATCCATGACACTTCCTGAAGAACAGCCATGTGGGATTTTGGGATGCTTCAGCTCTCAAAAAACTGATGGTTTCCATTTTTCCCACTGAATTAGTGCTAGTAGTTTTCCCTCCACTCTTTGTAGGAACAGACACCACAGAAGTCCAAATCCATGCTACAGAAAGCCTGCAGTCACTTTGGTATTAAAAAAACAGAATTAAACAGGTCCCTTAATGTCTAACGCCAATAAAACACCTCTCAATTTATAGTACAATTATCTCATGACAACTGAGATATCAATTGGTTTCAGGCTGAAATCACAGTATTTGCCCATTTTCACTCACCCCAGGAGTCACCACTTGCAGGTTAAAGGCAGAGCTGGCCAGAGTAAAGCAGTGAAGGAACGATTGGGCTGAAACACCTGGAAAACAGATTCCAACACCTTAGGGAAACAACAGTGATAGTCTAATCCAGGCCACACTTCATCTAGCAAAGTACACAAGCTTGGGGTTCCGCTCATCTTAAAAGCTCTAGATAATTTCAGAGGATTATCTTGTTATGACTTAATGATTTTAAGACATCAGAAATGTATAGCCTTCATTACAGGTGAGCTGTGTGCTGAGGAATACAATCCTGGAATGATTTGGGTTGGAAGGGACCTTAAATCCCATCGTGTACCAATCTCTTGCCACAGGCAGGGACACCTTCCACTAGACCAGATTGCTCCAGGCCCTGTTCAGCTCGGCCTTGGACACTCCCAGGGATGCGGCAGCCACAGTTTCTCTGGGCAAGCTGTGCCAGGGCCTCTCCACCCTCACAGGGAAAGATTTTTTCCCCTNGGGGCCTGAAAGGAGGGGCGCGGGGGGCGGGGGCGGTGCCTCGTGCGGCCGCGCGTGCGCAGTGCGGGGAGCGCTGATGGGCGGGTGGAAAGCGCGCGAAATCCTGAGGGGGGCGAAAAAGCGCGGGAAGCCCAGAGTGGGCGCTGCCGCCGCCGTGCCCTTTAAAAGCCCTCGGGTGTCCCAAAAGTAATCTAGTTCCACGTCCCATCGGCAACTGTCGTTGTTTCCTTATTTCCCCACTTTTGTAAACCTCAGCGTTCAATTTCTGGATTTGCGTCTTTCATCCATGTGTGAATTTAATAGGTTTATCCCTTGCTGGCTGCTGGTGTGTTACAGACGCAATGCCGTTATAAAATGGTAGATATAAAATAAAGACAGCACAATTCTGGTATTGGTTTTATTTGTTTATTTGAAAGGGCTTAATTTCTAGCCTGGTTTTCCTAAAGGAAATGTAGCTTATGCCATCTTTCTGTCTTTTCAGTCATCTGTCTCCTTTTCTTTCCAGAACTGTGTTCTGAATCCGTAGGCTGGTTAATCTGGATTTTCCTCTCTGCTTCATCTTAGATACCAGAAAATTATTTTTTTAAAGGGAAAAAAAGCATCTCTTTCAGTATTTAGTTTTGCTGTTGTGTGGGGTACTTCGGCACTTAGTGCCACTCCAGCAGCCTAAGCCTTTATGGCACAGAGCATCACATTTATGGTCCTTATTCCCTGCTTGTGAATCAAGTGCTTTTTAAACAAACACGAAGGACAGTGCTGTCGCAGCCACTGCTCCGTCAGCTCTTCCCATCCTCCCTACACTGCCCCAGGCATGTGCAATTCCACACACCCTGACTGGGGCCAGTGGGAGGGTCAGGCCCCCACCTATCCCAGCCTCTCAGCTCCAGCATTCCCACTCAGAAAATAGGAGCTTATTTGATCTCCTGCTCCTATCAAGACAAACTAAAACTCAAGTCCCCAGCTGTGCTTCTGCAGCAAAACCCTCAGATGATTACGCTTTTGCAGCTGAAAGATGCCCTTTTTTCTGACCCTGTGGAACTTACAGGATTTTTCTTTCCTGTTCTTAAAAAATTAAATTCCAAAAGCCTGCAGGCTTCTGCTGGGACCCTGACTGGAGCTGGTATAATTCAGCATCAATCCTGTGTGGCGACACATGCTGCCAAAACCCTCCTCCCCTCCATGAGCCCGGAGGGAATCTGTGCCCAGGGACCCCACGGACATCACCCAGTGCTCAGGGGATGGTTTGTCTGGGAGGTGGTCCCAGGCCATCTTAGAAACAAAATCAGAAAATCAGCAGGAGAAATTTGGCATGAGAAAGGTCACAGCAAAGAACTGGGGGTGAAGCCTGGAGACCAGCCTGCAGGATGGGGAATCCCTTGGATCAGAAATGTTTCCCTTGTGTCTCTGGGTAAATCTATGCTTGTATTTAGTTCCTGTCTGTGAATAACAATAGTCATCCTCTGCCTGCTTTCCTTGGGCAGGCTGGAGTTTATTTGGGGCAGGAACTGCCTTTTCTCGCAGTTCTCAGTGGGATCACTAATCCTAGAAAATATTGAGCCTTCAGGAAACATAGACCTAGAATCCTGGAATCACAGAATGGTTTGGGTTGGAAGGGGCCTTAAAGCTCATCTCATTCCCACCCCTCTGCCATGGGCAGGGACACCTTCCACTATCCCAGGGTGCTCCAAGCCCCATCCCACCTGGCCTTGGACACTTGCAGGAATGGGGCATCCACAATTTTCTCCGGACAGCCTCCACAGGGAGTACAGCCAGTTCCACTCTCACCCCCACGTACACGAAGATGCTCATGGGAACAATTATACAATCTCTCTATGTGTGTGTATATATATCTATATATAGTTTATTTCTCACAATCCTGGTAAGAGTTACAGGTGTATTTGGGAATCATTTACAGTTTCACAGCATATGGAGTGGCCATACAGCTTGTGATGTGAGTAACATACAGCGTGTAGAGAGCACANTTCTCTGGGCAAGCTGTGCCAGGGCCTCTCCACCCTCACAGGGAAAGATTTTTTCCCCTAACACCCAATCTAAGCCGACCCTCCTTCCCCTCAAAACCACTAAAGCCACACGCAGAGCAGCCAACCAGTACAGCTGCACATGGAGGCAACACCTGCAGTGCGGATGTGCACGGCGTGGGCTCACAGCTGTGCAGGGAGGGCACACGTGGGGCTGCGCAGCTCGGCTGCAGTGTGACACACACACGGGACACGTACGGGGCAAGAGCTGTGGGGCGGCCACACGCGGGACACGCCGCGAGAGCCACACAGGGGACACCCCCGCGCGGCACCGCCCCGCCCCG
>VXAD01004425.1:116222-134790 GCA_013399195.1 Dicrurus megarhynchus | reverse complement strand
CTTTTGCAGCTGAAAGATGCCCTTTTTTCTGACCCTGTGGAACTTACAGGATTTTTCTTTCCTGTTCTTAAAAAATTAAATTCCAAAAGCCTGCAGGCTTCTGCTGGGACCCTGACTGGAGCTGGTATAATTCAGCATCAATCCTGTGTGGCGACACATGCTGCCAAAACCCTCCTCCCCTCCATGAGCCCGGAGGGAATCTGTGCCCAGGGACCCCACGGACATCACCCAGTGCTCAGGGGATGGTTTGTCTGGGAGGTGGTCCCAGGCCATCTTAGAAACAAAATCAGAAAATCAGCAGGAGAAATTTGGCATGAGAAAGGTCACAGCAAAGAACTGGGGGTGAAGCCTGGAGACCAGCCTGCAGGATGGGGAATCCCTTGGATCAGAAATGTTTCCCTTGTGTCTCTGGGTAAATCTATGCTTGTATTTAGTTCCTGTCTGTGAATAACAATAGTCATCCTCTGCCTGCTTTCCTTGGGCAGGCTGGAGTTTATTTGGGGCAGGAACTGCCTTTTCTCGCAGTTCTCAGTGGGATCACTAATCCTAGAAAATATTGAGCCTTCAGGAAACATAGACCTAGAATCCTGGAATCACAGAATGGTTTGGGTTGGAAGGGGCCTTAAAGCTCATCTCATTCCCACCCCTCTGCCATGGGCAGGGACACCTTCCACTATCCCAGGGTGCTCCAAGCCCCATCCCACCTGGCCTTGGACACTTGCAGGAATGGGGCATCCACAATTTTCTCCGGACAGCCTCCACAGGGAGTACAGCCAGTTCCACTCTCACCCCCACGTACACGAAGATGCTCATGGGAACAATTATACAATCTCTCTATGTGTGTGTATATATATCTATATATAGTTTATTTCTCACAATCCTGGTAAGAGTTACAGGTGTATTTGGGAATCATTTACAGTTTCACAGCATATGGAGTGGCCATACAGCTTGTGATGTGAGTAACATACAGCGTGTAGAGAGCACACGATTCCGACCCATCCACCCACCACTCACACAATGGGTTTCCAAAGCTAATACTAGATTCAGCTACGGAGAAAGCCTGGAAAATGTCAGGGTACAGCGTTGGGTGTCATACAACACTGTCAGTCACAATGGGACAAGCTAAACTACTTTAAATTTTCAATCTAGTATTTCTAGTCTACCTGCATTATTGCATTTATACGCTTTTTTTGTTTTCAAAGTCAAAGTAAATAGAATACTATATGGGAAAGGAAAAAATTCTTGACTATTTTAGGATTTGAGCTGCAGCCCATACAAAGTGTCCATAGAAGCATAGACAAGATTATAAATTCAACAAGGTATAAATTAGCTGGATAGCTCTGTGTGTAGGTAGGTGTCCATTTCCCTCCAGGAAATGTGTCTAGCAGCATATTGTTTCTGAGAGAAAAAAAAAACCCCAAACCTGTATGTTGAACACAGGTAAAGATATGTAAGTGACAAGGAGGTCTGTCTGTACAGGGAAGAAATCAAGATGTCACTTGGAAAATTCCTATCATTTGGAAAACACACTCAGGAGCTGACTCAAAACCCGCCAACATCATCAGAAAGGTGCCTGAGGCTTCCAAAGGAACAGCAGGCATTTCAGTCTGATTTCCAAGGCCTTTGGATCAGTCCCTGGAGAAGTAACAGAATCCAAACAAACCAAAACCAAAATAAAAATCCCCTGTAATCTGACCTTCGAGTTCCCTTCCTAAAATTTTGGTTTCTCCACAAACTTATAGCCAACCTGCACCTACCACTGGAAGAGAGTTGGTTTTCCGGGGAGGTGAAACTGCAACTTTTAAAGGCTTCAGTTGAAACAGTCCTGGGAAAAGGCACCAGGGTTATGAAGGGCTGCTCAAAACTCAGTAAAGCCAAATTATTCCCTTGTTGGTTAGTTGGTTTTTAACCAGATAAAATTGTGTGGCACCCTTGTTCTCATCAGCTTGCCCCAGAAGCTTGGCTGCTTGAAGCAGCCATGGCAAAACCAGGGATACAATGCAGGACTTGACTGTTGGAAAGGTAATTAAAGATTCCTCTTGTCCTGGTGGGAGCTTTGGTGCTGCAGCATCATCACACAGACAGAAAGAACCTGTATGTTCATGCTTGGGATGCTGCGCTGGGGCTGAGAAATGAAAAAGTGACCAAACTGTTTGTGAAGATGGGAACAACCAGAAGAGAAACAGGAACAGCCACTCCAAAGTCTATTTAACCCAGGCTATGCTTTTCAGCAGAAAAAAAATCTATTTAATTTGAAGAGCATCTAAGAGCAGAGGGCACAAGTCCCAGAGTACTGCATATCCAGGCACACACTGTCCAGAGGAGGGAGCAGAGCTGTAGCACAAAGTAGATCCAAACTCATGAATTTGGAAAGCCAAAGGCTCTGATCTCTCATAGGATTTTGAGGCCTATTATGGTCAATGGAATGCAATGTGAATTTTAGAGGCCCAGAAGTCCTGCAGTTCTCTATCACCCAGTGACACCTGATCAGCCCATTCAAAAGGGACAATCTTTGCACTTCCTGCACCCTCACCCCTGTCACAACAGCTGCTTCTTCCAGGCCAGCAGAAGTGCAGGTCCTCAGCTTCAGAGCTTCTCCTTTCCCTCTGTTTTTGGTGCTCCAGAGGGCTGAAGGAGCTCTGGCTGCAGCCAAGTGCGGTGTGTGCTCACACCATGTCAGCCCCTCTCGAGCAGCCAGAACACCTCACACCTGACTGACAGGGAAGGACAGGAATGGGACCTTCCTGGGGGTTTGTCATCCATTACAAATCCTGTGGCAGATGAGCACTCAGCCTCTTGAAGACTTAGACCCTCAAAGGTGAGGACAGATCAAAGCTTCACACATTCCCTGCTGTGACACGTACAGGCCCAGCATCACCTGTATTTTAGGGGGACCACTCAAAACCTGCCTTAGCCAACCTAAAATCTGTTCCAGCCTTGGGCTATGGAGAGCCCACATCTGCAGAGTTGCCCAGGAAGAAAGTAGGGAAAGGAAAGGGAGTACAGTGCAGTGGCCAAAGAAGGAGGAAAGAACAAGCAATGAATCAGATCAGAAACCAATGGAACCCCATAGTTTGTAGCAGCTGAAGATGTCATGTGAACAGACATCCCAGGAATTAGGGAATTTAAAAGGAAAGCAGGTCACAGGGCTGAACTGATGTCTCCAAAAGAAGAGGAAAAAGCCATCATAAACCCACTTTATTCAGTGGATTAAACCCCCCGAGGGTTGCTGGATGGGGGCACAGGCTCCATGGCTGTTGGGGGCTGTCAGGCAAGTGTCACCCGTAAGACCCAAAATGTGCCAGCAGATCCTCAGCATCAGCAGATTTCTCCCCAAAAGAGTAAATAGCAGGAAATATTCCCAATTCCAACATCCCGCAGTGAGAATTTACTGGAATACAGAACTGTTATGCTCCAGATCAAAGCCAATTCCTCTTCATGGTGGGAAGTTCCCAACCTGCGCAGCAGAACTGCAGCCAGCTCATGAACGTGATGCGATGCTGCTGTCTGCCCCTATGGACCTCTCCCGGCTTTGTGGTGAAGGGAATGACACCACAGCAAGGTGCTGCGGCCTGGGAAGGGAATCAGCATTCCTGCTCCAGCATGAAGGCATGGACCAGGAGGATGGAAGTGCAAGCAGGCTGCATTTTCAGTCCTTGTCATAGCAAAGCACATGAAAAGAGAACACAGCCCTTCTTAATGTCCTGGCAATTCCCCTTAATCATGCAGAGTTGGTGGTAGAAAACTTCAGGTATTTTTCTAACCCTTTAACATTGCACAGAGCCAGCAGGAATTCATCTGGAAAAGGCAATTAGCAGAGGTTAATTTGCACGGCATCAGAGCTGGTCATTTTTGCCTTTTTCTGAGAAAAAAAAGGGAGGGGGAGAGGATATAAAAGTTAGCATGTCCTTACCAAAGCTATTAAGATAATTAAATAGTTCTTTTTCTCTCCATTTCTCTGCTCTGTTCCTTGCACCCTCTCAGAATCTTCACTGACTTGAAGCTTTCCATGAAGCTGATTGCAATTCCGAGAATTTCACCTTTCAAACCCATTTTTTCATTGCCTTCCTTTTTTGGTTCATTTCTCGAAAAATCATTTTCCTCTTCAATCTTCAGCACTGTTATTTTCAACCAATTCTAAGAATAGTTAGAAGGCTGCTGAATTCTAAACCCCAGTAGCGTTTCCAGGAAAAGCAGGGAATATTTTAAGGCATAAATCATCTCTCACCAGCTCCAGGGGTTTTTGGTTGCACTGCTCTTGTTCATACACAAATCCTGATGCCAGTATAAGCAGGGCTGCCTCAGAGAAGAGACTTTCCTTTCGCTCAGCCTAAGGAACGTTTATGTCAATTTAAAAATAAATGTGTAATTGAGATGATTTTATGATGACCTGTGATCATATCCCTGGTGCCAACAAGAACTCAAAGGCCAGAGCATGGTGAAGCCAATGGAAAAATTCCCCTTGTTTTCAGTATTCCATAGATCAACCCTTAAACTTTAATCTGTCAGAGACACAAATGGATGTTTAATTTATCACCCAGCCCGAGGGAACTAAGAAATGCTTCAGGGCAAGTGACTGTTGAGTGCTTTAAGTGAGCCCCAGGCTCCTCCAGCACCTGCAGGAATGCATTCTTACCCTCCCAAAAATGCTGCTGCATTATCCCCTGGATGCCAGATTGGTTTGCATCCTGCTGTAGTACTGCGAGGAATAACAGGACTTATCCACAGGGTATTAAATAAGCAGGAAAAGGAAGCAGAAGCATAATCCATTTCATCTCTCTTAAAATAGAAGCAGCAAAAAACCTTCTACTGAGTTGTCCAAGACAGCATAATGACATCTTTATATTCAACTAAAATTTATGATTCCCTAAAAAGAGATTGAGAGCGGGTGCAGTGATTGAATCGAGACTTTTGGTGATAGGCTGAAAGGTCTGAAACCAGTTTTGCCAATTTATAATTTATCGACTTGATCAAAAAAGTAAACTAGCAATCTAGATCTCTTCAAACCCCAAGCACAGACTCTGATTAGTTTTAAGCGTTAATTCACTCTTCCCACAGAGATGTCACTGGAAGGACTTCATACCACAAAAACCACACAAAGAAGGACATCAAGCAAATAACGGCGTGTGCTCAGTACGAGAAAAGACAACTATTTATTTAGCACAGCGAGTTCAGTCATTTAAGCCTTCTGCTTCGACAGATTTGTGGCTGAGAGAGGGGGATTTGCTCCCTCAGCCTGGTGCTCGCTGGACATTTTTGGCTCAGAACGAAAGCACTGCACAGCCTGGCACAATAAGGCAGGACAGGTGTTTGCAAGTCAGGGCTGCAGCGCGCTGTGGCATCTCCACTGGATCTGCCCGGCTCAACACTAGACCCACACTTGGAAAAGCACTACAGCACAGTCCAGGATAGTCTAAAAGTGCCTCATTTTAAAGCAAAGAGCCCACATGACAATCCAGGGAGGGGAGCAGGGTCTCGGGGCTCTGAGCACAACGGGCACACCACACACTCAGCACTTCACCAGCCAGACATTCTTTGCACTGAGGAGAAACCAGGACCGGAAAGGAATTCAGGAGCTGCATGGCGTGGTGGGAATGGCACAGAAAAAACATCACGGACACTTGGTGTGAATGCAAGGAACAAAGGAAGGGGCATCTCCAGCTTGGATTCTCTCCCCCTCCCTGACTGCAGCAATACAACACAAAGGTTTGTACACACACACGCAGGATGTGCTTCAAGGCAGGGCGGTGCACACACACACACACACACAGACAGGTGTTTTCCAAACCAAACTGCCAAAGAGGTGGGTTCCAGGTGCTGAACCTGGACAGCAGACTGTTAAGTGATCACAGGAAGTGGAAAATCCCTTGGGAACTGGACATACCACGTTCAAAAATCCCTTTCAAACAGGACATACCAGGTTTGCTGCACAGGGAGGGCTCGAATGAGGAGATGAGGAGCCACAGCCCCATCACCACCTCTGTGGTGTTTCTGGATGAAATTGGTGGCTTTGCGTCCGAGTGCTCTAAGGGCAGGCAGGGTTTAGTGATGGAGAAAAGGTTAAGGCCATTGGCTGAGAACTGTTTTTCCCCTCTTCTGTTGCCAAAGGTGAAGACAAGGAAATAAAAACATTTTAGAAAGTAAAACTGGAGACTCAAGTGAAGCAAGTGCTTAGTTTTCTTCCCCCGATCTATCTATACTGGTCAGGGCAGAATAGATAGATGCTGTGCCTAATGTCACACACTGCTAAATACAACCCTAGGCCAGAGCTGAGAGGGAGGGAGGGGACAAGAAAGGTAGAAATATCTCTTGAAAACAGAAGTCACTGTCTGAAATCACCACCCTACTTGACAAAACGTGAACTGGAGCAGGAAGGGGTGATTTCCTTTCCTTCTGAGCAATATAAGCTAAACTTCCTGTGAAAATTTCCCTGCAAAGTTGTGCTTCAGAGATCTGAGGGGAGAGGAGGACCCTTCTGCTTCTAACCCTTCCCCAGGCTGTAAGTGACACACTGCTGCTGGGAGACACATTAACAGTTCATGCCAAGAGTGCTTTAGGCTACCAGGATCTCACCCGGAGCTGTAGCCCTGCTTCCCAAAACACCTGTGAGCCCAACACACCCAACCCTGTCTCTGTGCTGGCAAAGGTGGAGGCATCAACCTCCTGCATCTGATATTCCCAGAGGCCGTGCACCTTTGGGAATATTATTTTCTGAGCTCACCATAGGAATAGCCATGCATTCCAAGACCATGTGCATTCAGCAGGTCAGACTTGGAGGTAAGACAGATATGAGCCAAGAGAAGAATTGCCAGGTCAGGTTATACCCCCCACCATCCTGTCCAGGGACTGTGCCAGAGGCAGACACTGCACAGGCAGCACCTGAGGAATGCACACCTCCCTCTATCCCTGCAGCCCCTGAATTCACCCATCCATCTCAGCTAAAGGTGCACAACGGCCTCTGTGACAGAACTCACCCCTCTGTGTCACAGCCTCTCTCTAATCATCACTCCTACCCCTGCCCATGGGCTGCGGCCGCTGCCGAGCTCCTGTTGGACCTCGTCTAATCTCTGACCCAGCTTAAACCCAAAATGTAAGGGGTCTTTGTAACACTCTTTGCAGCAGCCAAGAGAAGCCTAATGGAAGCTTTCACAGCCAGGTCTCCTCACCTCCTGCTCTTTAGTGCTGAGCATCGACCAAAGGCACTAAACACCCTCTCTCCTCCCCCTCACAAGGTCTGGCTTTAGAGCCAAGGTACTCACCCATGAAATCAGGCTGCTCCTGAGGGCTGGGAATTTGTTTCCATTTCCAAAGTGTGGACAAGTTACAAATCCCTGCTACTACTGTCACAAGAGGGAGGTAAGAAATCCATCCAGGACAGACTCCAGTGCCCTTGAAAGGGGTTTCCCTGGTATAAAGCAGGTAGGACAGTGTTACTCTCATGGGGTCCCAGGTCCTCTCTGCCCCTAAGACCAGCTCCTGTCTCCCCTTTTCCTGTCTTCCCATGTGCTGAGAGACCACAGCCTTCAGTGGGGGAAAAAAATTCAGTGAAAAGTCCTTATCCAAAGCCCAAAAAAATGAAGACAAATACTCCAGCCAACCTCAAGGGAGCTTAGACTGGGGCCACAGCACCGTGCAAAGCCCAGCCTAACTTTAGGAAATACTAGATCCAAAACAAAGTTTCTCTATCCCAAATGCTGCCCACGTGACCCTGGTGAGCCCTGGGATCCTGAAGGCTGCAATGGGACTTCTCCGGGCCACAGCACAGCCCCTCTGGTCACTGTCCCGCTGGCAGCTCAGCCAGAGGAGTGACCTGATGTGACATCCCAGACTCACACACTATCACACTGCAGCCTCTGCCTGCAGCCGCCCTGGTTCCTCTGGGGCGCTTCCCAGACGGGTGTTCCAAGCTGGGATGATGAGCAGCAGGTACACAGACATCAAATAGGGATCACCCGTGGCTGTTGGGTCAGGGAGCTGCCTCTTCCCTGCCACTGCCCCTGCGCTTCCCTTGTCCCAGGGTGGCTGGACAAACACCCCCAGCCCAGCGCAACAGGCGAGCTGAGCCTTAGCACTCCCCTTCCATCTTCTTTACCACAGCCCAAGTTAAAACAGAACCAAACAGAAACCAAAACACAAAGTGGGGACTCCGGATGGGACGTAGAACACTCTGGACTTGAAAACGGGACTGCAAGGGTGGGGGGGTGTCTCCCAGGGAGGACAGCAGTGGAGGGGAGGGGACACCGTCATTTACACCGATCAGGAGAAGCTGTAATCTATACACAGTGGTATAAGCCAAGATATATTACATGAAAGAACACACTGAGTGCATGGAGTTACCCACAGCGGGTCAGACTGGCACAGTTGTCTTGAACAAGACCCTGGAGTTGCAGTTGGTGTTTGTTGTTGACCTATCTAGCTCGCTCTCTATATATATAGCTATGTATAGAATTTCTCTGCATGCATTTGTCTCAAAAGGAGCTGTACAGCTGGGCTGGGTTTCGCATCCCCACCCTATCTCGGTCTTCATTTTTTCCGGGCTAGGAATGCCACTCCCACAATCACAGCCAGCGCAGCAACCGCCACTCCTCCGACGATGATCAAGGGCTTCATGTTGTCGAAGAAGCTGCCTGGTGACTCCTCGGAGCTGTTTCCCTTGTGGTCAGAGTCAGGGGACTGGCCGCTGGCCTCCTGCGTCTCCGTGGCAGCAGGGCTGGGTTTCAGGTTGCTGTGGTTGTTGGCAACGGCGGTGTCACCACCTGCCTTCTTGGTGGCCGTGGCAGGAGCAGGCTGCTCTTTGGGGGCCTCCTTCTTGTCTGCATTCGTGGCAGGCCCAGGGTTGGGCTTTTCCGGCTTCCCGGAGCTGGCGGCCTTGGCGTCGGGTTTGTTTCCGCTTCGGACGTTGCCTTTGGAATCCATCCTAGGGGTGCTGTGGGTCACGAGTGGATGTGCGGGGCTATCCCAGCTCTTCTCCTTTGCCTGGCTGCTGCAGGAAGCAGAGGAGCCACTCGAGCTCAAGGCCTGGGAGCTGTTGTTTTGGGATGCTTGTCACGCCGGCAGTGTCCTACCTGGACATGACACAGCACCTGGAGGGGGAAGCAGAGCAAGGAGAGGTGAGCGACAGGGCAGAGCGAGCCAGTGATGCTCTGCCTGGAGGTGACGGAGGAGGAAAGAAAGGAAAACTGAAAAACTGTTGGCTCCTTCTTTCAGAACTGTGAACTCCATTCAAAGCATTTACTACAGGCTCTGTGCCTGCAACAATCACAGAACCAGAGAATGGCCTGGGTTGCAAGGGACCTTAAAGCTCACCTTGTTCAAGCCATGGGCAGGGACACCTTCCATTGGATCAGAGGGCTCCAAGCCCTGTACAGCCTGGCCTTGGACACTTCCAGGGACGGGGTGGCCACAGCTTCTCTGGTCAGTGAGTGCCAGGGCCTCAGCACCCTCACAGGGAAGGACTTTTTCCTAATATCAAACAGGAACATTAAACAAGTTGGACTGACTGTCATCTACGGCTGCCACATCTGGGCATCCATAGTCCAAGTCCATCCTGGCTCTGTGTGTGTGAGACCATTTGTCAGCGATGACAAACTCACATCCAACCAAATAAACCTTACTTTGCCTTTGCTCACCCTTTCCATTCTTTCTGGGTAAGGAGAGAACACTTCATTCCATGGGAAAGCAGATGGATAGATCCTCCCTGCTTGTCTCACCCTCCACTCTTCCTTTCGCAGCACTAACCCAAGGTTCATTTAGGAAGTGGTTAATAAGTGATCTTGTGTAATACTCTCCCTTCAGATGTGTACTGCAGGAAAACCAGGATTAGTTCCTCAGTTCTCACAGGTATCAGGGATAAAAGGATTATTCCTGCCAGCATTTTGGTGGAGCAACAGCAAAACAAAGCAAGTGCCAGATCCTCAGCTGGTGCAAAACAGAGAATTGACTGCATGGATTTACTGCAGAGCTGGATCTCTTGGTGATAGAGACACCTCAATCCTGTCTTCTTCTTTTAGGGTTTACTGGAGTTGCCCATGGAGCCAAACAGGATGCTGGTGATCAGCTGGGGCTCTCTTCCCCAGGGAACTGATGGAAGAGGTGAACAGCATGGCTGCACCACAGGAATTCAGCAAAGGGACAAAGTGGGCTTTGAGGGGATGTAAAACCACAGCAACAACCTCACCCCACAAACCTGGCAGGGCAGGGTGAGCTGAGGATGGAGCTCCTGTGGCTGCACTTCCATATGATGGGAGGAGAGGACAATGCACTGGGCATTTTGCCACCAGGCTCTGGCAGTTCAGCACCACATCAGCTCTGAGCTCAGGAACCAGGAGGCAGCATCGGATCCAAGCCGCCGGCTTTGCTGGCTCCCCGCTGACCTTCAGGGCTGCCAGGAGCCTGCCAGGAGCTTTCTGCCTGCTAAGTGAAATCAGAGCTCATTGTCTGGATCGAGAGCTGAAGAGGCTCCTCAAAAACCTCAGCAAGCAGACGTTCCTTCCACAGCAGCTCAGAGAGCAGATCACTCCTCTAATGACAGGAACACAGTCCCAGGGCTGCAGCAACGATCTGTGCTGCTGACTCTTCTGGAAAAGAGGCTGACAGATGTGGGGCTTTCATCTCCATTTAGGCAGGAATGGAGGAAATCTCACAGAAATGCCAGATTTGGGTCTAGAGCAAAGCTGGGCAACACCTTATGGCTCCTAAGTATAAGATGGAAACACCTCCCTCTCCTGCTCTCCCTTGCCAGCCATTGCTTGATGGCCACCAGCTGCTCCAGTGCCAGGTAGCTGGAGCAGACTGAGGGAACTGCAGCACCAAAATCATGGAATTCCATAGCTCTCACAGAATATCCTTAGTTGGAAGGGACCCACGAGGATCTTCCAGTCCAGCTCCTCATGCTGCACCAGGCCCACTGACCACAAAACCCCATATTTCTCATTGACTGCAGCTGGACAATGCTTGCATTCCCTAGTTTGGGGTACTAAACCCTTTTGGAAAGCCCAAACTGTGCCACTCTCAGGGTTTGCTGAGTGTGTATCAGACACACGGGCATCCTGTAGCACACAGACCCCACCCCGGATGCTCACCCAGCTTCAGACATCACTGTGGCTTGTGACTTGGGAAGGAAACACAGGCCTGGCCAAGTGCAAAAATATGTTCCTCTCAGTGCTCATTCTGTAATACTTCTGTAGATATCACCTGCCTCACCTTTTCCTGTGCTTCCAGAGAGCATCCATACTGCTCTGTCAGCACAAGTCCTACATAAATCCAGGGCTGAGGCTGCACACAGTCACTCCCAGGACTCTGCTCCTCTGGTTTGGGATCAATTTATCCTTTTTTTCAATCTGGTACAACGAAACACAAAGAAATAGTAAGAGGAGCCCACAGCTGAAGTGGACTCAGAGGTTAAAGCAGGGAGAGTCAGATTAATCATAGCATAAATATTAAATTACCTTCTTTGTTGCTTTGGTATCAGTTAACTGGGCCACTCACACACTGATATCCATGTGGTTACAGCACATGGACCAAGCATTAAACTTCTGCTCTTTCCCTAGGAAAACCATATGCAGCCTATGGAGATGGTGAGGTAAATCACAGAGAGGGCAAACTCACCTTTTTGCTGAGAAAGGGGGACCCTGCACAGCCCAGGCACCTCAGGGTTTATCCACACCCTTCACTGATCCAGATTCCTGGGGGCAGGAGAGCTGGTTTTGCTTGGAGCCCATGCTGGGCTGTGGAGCTTTGTCCTGCCACCATGCCCTGCACTGCCACAAACAGAATTTCCTGATTCTAAGTGAATTTCCACTAAAAGCAACACAAACCCCTCACGCAGCTTAGAAAAGGTTTTAAAAGATGTAGAAACCAAACTAAGCCAAAAATCAATATCGGCTGTTCTTAAGTGCCTGCATAAAAGGGCTTTTGTCTGTGGTTTTCCAACACTGCGAGTAGCCACAGGATTGCCCAGCACCTCTCCAGACCCTCTGGCCTGGCTCCTCCTCCTCTAGGTCCTGGGTACCTTTAGCAGTATATCTTCTTCCATCCCAGTACTTAACCCTCTTCTGTGTGCTCTTAGCTCCCTACCTTGAGAATCATCTCTCCACTCCATCCTGTACTTCCAAAGGCATCACAATGGGCTCACCTTTAAGCACCTCTGTCTCCCCCAGACCGAAGAGAGAGAGGTGCTTTCCTCATTTCCAAAAACTAAGCCTGCACACGAGGGTTCCCCCCCATTCCTTTGTCTCCTCCTCTTCCCTCATTCCATCACACCAAGTTTTTCTCTAATAACACATTTTCCTACCTTTG
Source organism: Dicrurus megarhynchus (assembly GCA_013399195.1). NCBI lineage: Eukaryota > Metazoa > Chordata > Aves > Passeriformes > Dicruridae > Dicrurus > Dicrurus megarhynchus. Next base: position 122,493 of record VXAD01004425.1, on the reverse strand, counting down.
CTTTCTTCTTTATAGCTCCTCACATCTTTTTATTCCTCCCTTCTCTCTTGTCAGTTGCTGTCTCTGCCTGTCTACCCATTCCTCCCCCTTCCAGCTCCCTCTCTGCCTCCTACACAGGCAACAGCACTTGGGAATGAGATTTTGTGGGAGACAGGCTTCATTCCCTCCCTTTTCCCTGCTCCATGCTATTTCTGTTTAACAATCAGTGCCCTTTCAGTGGAGATTCTCATTGCCAGCAGCTAAGCAGCTCTTTCCCAGGCTGGGAAGAGGGAGGTGGCGTAATAAAACCAGGGATGATGAAGGAGAAAAAGGAAAAGGAAAGCCTTCCAAATTGCTGCTGCTGCAAGGATTGCCACACAAACACCACAGCTCCCCTGGGATGCTCTCAAGGTCAGTGCAGTCGGACTCACCCAGCGCAACAAGCTGCCCTCCGCCGGAGCAACAGGCCAGCAGAGGAACAGCTTCTTTTGGCTCCCTGAAGGGCACCTTTCCTGCCTCAAATCCCAGCAAATCACTAAACACATCTATTCATCTGCCTCCTGCGTGCACAGATGAAAGCTGCATCAATCCTGCACCGAATGGAGCGGATGAGTCATTGCTAAGCTGTGCCACAGCACAGCTCCATCAGGATGGCCCCTTCCCTCTGCAGGGACAGCCCCATCCCATCCCCAAATCGTCTCATCCTCCCCTACTGCTTCCACTCGGAAGGGAAAGTCAGTCACACTGCAAGACCGAGGAGCTGCTCCAGGGTGTGGGTCTGGGATGCAGTGGGAAGCTCATCCATAGGGTTTTTCCCTCTGTTATGAAAAGCAGCGCATTTCCATCAGGCCCTCAGCTGCCACACTGAGACTTGCAGCAAGGAAGGATTTAACAACACAGTGGGGTTATGTATCAGGATTTATTCTGCAAAAAAGGTTCATCCCTACACTCCAGGTGTCCTCCAGTTGGAAACATCCATCTTGGAAATAGCTACTGACATTGTCTGACCTGGAGCAATACTGTCCAGAAAGAGCCAGAGATGGCAGGAAACACCTTATCTTCAAATCTTCCCCCTTATCCTCTAATCTCCTCTTCCTTTCTTTGTCACTCCTGCCTGTCTGGAAGAAAGGCACTCATCCCCTTGTGCACAGGACAGACAGACCCCTGCTCTCCCTAAGGAAACAGCAGTTGGCACCGAAGGTGGCTCTGGCACAGCAGAGGGAGCTCCTTTCCCAGCACTCTCACCATCCCACTCTCCTCCACCTTCTCATCCAACCCCTAAGGAATGCAGCTTGGACCACCCTGTCCTTTGGGAAGACACATGCCCCTTTCCTCAGGGGTCTGTGCCTGTCCCCTCTGCCACCTGTGGAGTGATCTGTCAGGGCTGGAAGGATTTGTCCCCTCCTGCAACTGAGCAGCACATCCTGTTTCCCAGCGCTTCAACTCCCCATTTCCAATAGGGAAAACCAGCATTTCTCCCTTTTTCAGAGCTGCTGAGGGAACAACTGCATTAAGGGCAGGGAGATGCCAGGCAAGCACCCAGGAGAAGGACGGCAGAGTAGTGACTAAGCCTTTCCCCATGCCCAAGAAGTGCAGCGAAGATGGATGAGGTCATGCACCGCCTCTGATATTACCATAAATATTAAAGCAGCTTTACATAAGAAGCTTGTGTTCCCTCAGCTGCCATGAGCAGCTCCCCAAGGAGGATTTTAGCTCCCTTACAGGCTATTTCAGCCCCCGGCTCCTGACGCAATGCACGGCAAACGTGATAAAATGCAACGCAAACCCCACGCCAGCAGAGTCACTTGTCACAGACGCTTTCAAATGGCCTCAGTGCTGCACAGCTGGGGACAGGCTGTGCAGGAGCCTGCTGTGCTTCCCAGCCCTCCCAAATCCAACCCTCGGAGACAGCAGCACCAAGTCGCAGCAAACACCGGTGACCCAGTTCACTCTGATGAGATATTTATGAATCCTTTTCCCAATCTGTTGTTTGTTACTCCCCACATCCCTCCCCCCATCCCTGGATTAAATGTTTCCCTCTCAAACAAGCCCTTTGAATCTTGTTGTGGAGAGTGTCACATGCTGGAAGTATTTTAGCAGTGGCAGCAGCCTCAAATCGCTGCCACGGGGGAAGATCTGCCAGCCAAGCCTCTGCTCCACGGCTGCGGCAATTCCTGCAGCTGCTCTGAGCCACAGCACACTCCTCACTGGTCCAGCTGGTGCTGGCAGTGACCAAAAACCCACACCCACCACCCCCAGAGCCCTCAGAGAATGGCCAGGAGCCCTCCTCACTCCCAGTGTCACCAAGCCACATCCCCTCTCTCCCAGGCTGGGCAATGCATCCACACTCAGAGATTGGGTTGTACCTGGCATTAAGGTGAGATGTAGGAACAGGATGGGTTCCTATAGCCCAGCAAAAGTGGTTTTGCCCTCCATCTGCAAAGGGAAGGGCTCTGGGATGCAGACCCTGGGTCACCAGCTGCACAGAGGTGTGACACCGGTGCCAGCATCCTCTCTGGAGGCTGCCCAGCCATGCTGCCCACACAGGTGACACAGCACTTCAGACTCCCCACCAGCAAGAGCCCAGGAACAGGACATTTATGGTCTTTTTCTGCACCACAACCTCTGCAGATGACAAGCTCTGAGCTAAGCATCACCTCTGCAAACCACACACATCCTGTCCCCAAAGAGCTGCTGGGATGGATGTGGCAGACATTTTATTCTCAGAGAGAGGGAGGCAGCATTGCAGACACACCACACTCCTGCCAGGGGCTCAACCTGTGTTCCTTTGGGGGCTTTTAACCCCAAACACAGCTCCAACCCACTCTGGTGGTACACCCTGCTTGTACACAGCCACATGCACAGCAAAAACCAGGCGCTACCAAACAGCCGTGGGAGAGAGAAGATTTTGTCTCCAGCCACGTGCTCCGACTGACTCCGTAGGGGTGGGCACTGAGCCACATCCGGCACAGCGCTGGCCTGCGGTCAGCAGGAGAAGCCACACCTAGCAAGGCCCCTCAAGTGCCACCAGCCCCCCCATACAGCTGCACCCTCAGACACATCTTAGAGAAAAATTATTTCTAGAATTCAACAGAATCTGGAAATACTTTGCTGAGGTTGAGTTGAAAATAAAATACCCTGCTGCAAAGTCTGGCTCCTCAGGGTCCTAACACAGTCCCTAAGCCCCCAAAACAGGGTTCAGAGCACCTCAATTTGCTGTGCTAACCCTGCTTTAATCTTGGAGATGAACCTCCCTCAGACACAAAATCAAATTCTCTTTTCCCCTGTATAGGTTTTTTTGGGGTTTTTTTTGTTTGTTGTTTGTTTGTTTTTTGGTTGTTTTTTTTTTTTAGTAGCAGAACAAAATTGTAGCTTTTACCCTTCAAAAATCATGAAGTGTTAGATCTTGAGCCTCTCCCTGGCAGGGCTGAGCATCCCTCACCCCAAGACAGAAATTCAGGGAACAAAGGAAAGGCTTCTCAACCAGGATGACTTTTTTGTTCCATGGCAGCTATTTGTCAGGACACTGGATCAAAGCACTGAAGCAATAATGGGGGAACACTTTGGAACAGGAATCCTGGAGCCTTAACCCATGAGTGTGACACCTCACAGGGGTCTGGGTGCATCCTACACCCTACCCTGGGCAACTCCTCATGTCTTGACTTTTGCAAACACGCTCAGTTCATTTTTTTATAATGTTTTTCCAGCCCTCCCAGAGCCAAAAATTCAGTGCCAGCAACGCCCTGGCTGGGGCCATGGGGCTTGTCTTGGTTCCCTGCTCAGCTCTGGGTCTGTGGTGCCAGCTCAGGGATAATGCAACAGGGTCAGCAAACATTCCCTGCCTCTTGGAAAAGGGTGAACACTCATTCCTTCCAACCACAGAGCCCTGCTCCTTACCCTAGGCCTGCCAGCACTTGGGAAAAGCCTTTGGGAAGAGGGCAGATGCTTCCAAATTGGAGTGCTGCTCCCAAAGCAGCCATGAGCCATTCTCCAGCTTCAGGAGGCTGATTCCCTTTCTGACAGATCTTGCTTTTAAGGCCTCTATGAAATAGCCCCAACCACTGCAGGAAGCAGCAAATTCAACATCCCTTCCCAGTTCATGGGCATCCTAAATCCATCCCTTCTGCCTGATACAGTATCACCCCCTTTGTGGCTCAGCTGGGGCCAGGAAAAAGATTCTGGAAGCAATTCCTCACATGCAGAGTTGGGCCTGGAATCTGGCAGCCCCTGAATCTGCAGGCGTCAGCCTGAAAACTGTTGCTCTGCAGCTGAAATCTAAGAAGCCACTGCAGGCAGATGAGGGGCCAATTCCGCACAAGGCAGTGACCTTCCAGGGAGGCTCCCTGCACTCTCTGGGGTAAAACCCATCCCTTACCTTGTGCAGCAACACCAGGGGACTCTCCTTCCTGGCAGAAAGCTGGGAAGCACCTGGGGAAGGATGGCCAAAGCTCCTCCAGCATGGAAATCCCTGTTCAGGGAGCTCCATCCCTCTCTCCACCCCATCTGCCAGCCCCGACACCTGATCCAGGATGGGGACACTGTGCCAGGGTGTTCTCCAGCCCCCCATCCCAGCAGCCTGCCAGGGGAGAGATGGATTCAGCAGGATGAAAAATACACATTTAGGGGAGATCTGGGATTTCTTCCCCCACCCTACCACAATATCACAAGGTTAGATGTTGGTGTTGGGCACCGTGGCTGAGAAAGGACAGATGGAAAACACTGAAGGTCAAACCTGTGAAGGTCAGTCTTTTGGAGGTCAGTCCTGAGATGGAGCAGGGAGCTTAATCCAGCATAGTCCATCCTCCCTCTCCTGACGGCATCCTGCCCAAGCCCCACCCAGGAAAACGAAGCTGCAGCGGGGAGGTTTCCTTCTCTTGTCCCAATGCCCAAGTTCTGCCAGTCTGACCTCAATTCAAAGATCCTCTTTTTTCCCCCTTTGCCCCTCCCCAGAAGCCACCAGAGGGACAGAGAAGTAAACAGGACCAAATCAACAGGTCCCCGCAAGCACACATCACAGGGATGCACAGGGATGCGCAGGGATGCGCAGAGAGCAGGGACATCAGACTGAAGGGCTTGAGACATTCCCAAAGCATTCCCTCCCTGGAAGCACATGCCGTGACTCAGGAGGCCTGGTCTGGTATCCACCCCTCTCCCACTCCTTCGGTGCAATATTCTCCCTTAAAACAGGCACTATTGCCTCTGACATCTTTCTCCCTTTTGGGTGTTTTGGGGCAGATTTCCCTTTGTGAGCTCCTCTCCAGCACAAGCCCAGGGTCAAAGGATAAACCCCTAACTGATATCAAATTCCCCCTGCCTAACAAAACAATGTCCTTTCCTCAGAAAAGGTGAAGGCTGAACCACTCTGCTGGCTATTCCTGCTTCCCTCCTGCCTCAGGACTGACAGAATTAAATAGTCATTAAATCCATCCAGGCAGAGCAAAAGGCAAACAAGTCCCGCTGTCCATGCAGATGGGAGGGGAGAAACAGCTGGAAAACTGCTCAAAACCTTTCAGGGAGGTGCACCAGCTCCCCTGCCAAGGCTGGAGGGACTTAGCTGGGGATGCTGCTTCCCCTCCTCCCTCCCAGCAGCCCTGTTTCCGGCACATGGCCGGCTCCGCTTCCCTGCGCCCCGCGCCCTCCTGCCTCCGGAGCGCTGCTGCGGCACCCAGGGCCTCTCCTTCCCGCCGGCCCAGCTCGGATCGGGCGGAAGGGCTCCGCTCGGGCTGGACGGCACAGCCCGCAAAGGCGGCGGCCGAGGCTGCAGGTACGTGGAGGCAGCAGGAAGCAGCGGGCAGGAAGCGGGCAGGAGGCACCCGTGCATTTGCAGCAACATCTGTGGCTGCCTGACCTTCAGGGAGCAAAACATGGGAGCTGGGACGGGAAGGAAGCTTCTCGGGGCCGGCCATCCTCACCGTGCTCCTTGTTTGGGGTCAAAAAAGCACTTTTTGCCTCTTACAGGGAAAGCTGTGGGGTGCCGGCTCCAGAGGCAGCCCGCATGGCAGCCCCCGGCCTCCATCCCAGGCGGCTGCAAGGAGGTGGACACTCACCTTGAGCAGGTAGCTCCACGTCTCCATTTCGCTTTGTCACCCTGCGCAGGACATCCGCACGTCCGGGAGCTGGGAGCTCCGGCCCCTCCGCCCCGCGCCCCCCATCCCAGCGGCATCCCTTACCTCTGTCCTCCGGCCGGACGAGTCGCACCTTGGGAGCTGGCTCTTGCGCAGAGAGGAGGGAGGGAGGCAGGCAGGCAGAGGAGGGGGGGAAACTTGGGAGTTTCCCACAATGCACCTCTGCA